>LQNK01000605.1:132827-147755 GCA_001586405.1 Phoebis sennae | reverse complement strand
TCGCGTGGTCTACAATTTTCTGTAATTTTCTTTATTCAAAAGGCGCGCGCGCAGTGTGAGATTTTGGTCAAACCTATTTTCATAGAAAATTAAAAAAAAACTATAGAAATTCGTATATATATCAGCGGCCTTGCGACCGTAATTTTTTTAAACTTTTGTTGTGCGCCTCTAAAAATACAGATATTAGTGACCCACGCGTGCGAAGCCGCGGGCGGAAAGCTAGTTCCATATAAATAGTTACAATGCAACGAACACTTATAGGTAAACAAATAGCATAAATAAGTTTAGTTATAAGTTTTAACTAAAGTTTTAAAAAAAGTTCATTACTAAACCGACAGATGGCGTTGATTTTCAGATCATTTCAATACTTTGCGTGGCGCTGGAAATATTTATCGGCTGGGATGACATAGCAGGGTTTACAAGAGCCACATTCCGTGGAAATGACTTCTTTACGCGAACCTGGTTTGCGCTGCTTTTGTACTTAGTGGATATTGGCTTCGTTATCGTGTTGCTGGTTGGAGCACATACAGTAAATATGAATCGATTGTTAATGTTAATAATGAGTTAAGTGTGATAACGCTTAGTTTAGGATTCAAAGGAAGAGAGAAAAACATTTGGACCACAAGAATAAAATATCAGAAAATAATACAGACAAGGGAGTAAAAGAACAAAAAATACATCATGGGACCTTGGTAATAGAAACCACGGGTGCCTTGAAATTTTTAAATATGATGACCCGCCTTCTTGTTTAAACTTTACTTGTTCTGAGATTTAAAAACGATTTTAAATTACCGGAATATTTTCGATTCTAAAAACTGTTTATTAAACTAGAGCCACTAAAACTAATATTAACTTTTTAAGTTGTTTATTATATATAAATTGTTTAACTTTCCATCATCACAGGTTGTCTGGAAGAAATGAATTTTAGTGATAAGGCCATCATATTTACTTATTTCAAATATACCGCATTTCTCTGTAATGTATTTTGTTAGTGTACAATAACGTGTGTATTATAATTAAAACTTTATTCTGTATTGTATTTTCTTAGTTTACAATAATGTTTCTCCACTCATAATTCTCGGGTCACTCCCGTTAGGAAAGTGCCCGATCCTTTAGAAGGCTTACGAGGAAATACAGATCCAACACGCAGAGGCCCTTTAGAGATTTTTTTATGTGTTATGGGGCATATTGTTTATTAAAACCTTATTATTCAAACCTTACTATGGTATTTTTATGCTTTCAGAAGCGAGTACGTCTCCTGACAATCTATTACTACTACGGTCTGACCACGACTCTGGCAGCATTCCTCATGATCATAATCACTGATTTTTCACACAACACCTTATTTGTCGTCATCGAAGGATGCATTATTTTCTTGGTGTTAGGTAAGACAATTAAATTTTCAAACTTGTTGCGCAGTGACTAAATCAGACTGTGATACTAATATTATAAAAGTGTAAGTTAGGATGTTTCCATGTTTGGATATTTTTCTAAACTACAAATGTTTGCCTGTTTTTCGGTTTGTTACAATCAAAAATTTATTTATGGGTCAACAGAATTAAACATTACTAAATTCAAGAGTTTTGATACATGTTTTAGCTCAGAAACCGCGCAGCTCAGCTAGTACTAGACAAGTTTATTGCTGTTGTGTAATGTTTAATTTGAAATTAAACAATAAATCATTTATTCATTTGTAATGTGACTACATGAGTCATGAGATGTTTCACATACTGTAACAGTAGTCTACATATCTTTTAAAATGTATCTATTCTAGTATAATCTTGTGTTTGTTTTAAGTACTTTCCATTTTAAATAAAATACTTTTTAAAGGATTTTAAACACAGTTTATTATACATTATTTTACATTATTATTTAACCCGACGTTTCGAGCACTTTACAGCGAGCGTGACCATATAAACCGCGTTTAAAATCCTTTAAAAAGTATTTTATTTAAAATTTATCTATTCTTTCAGTGACCCACATCTACATGCTATGCCTGGTTTGGAGTCTCATCCGCAAGCTTCGGCAGGCGAGTGGTCTGAGCTTCGTCAACCACGTATCAGAGGTGGTCGTAGAGCCGCCTGTGGACCGCGCAAGGAACCCACTTTGATACGCAATATATAGAACAGGTCCCGTAACGTGCCCTGGAAAACCCCTTTGATATAATTATTGACATATCTTGATGTAAATATGTATTTACCGTTTCTTGGTGATAATTTCGGTTCATTATTTTGTAAAATGATAGAATTTCCAAAATTTGTGTCCGCTGCGCCTGGTCATTATTGACACACACTCTTTTACGGCAGTGGATAAAGACTAGTCTTGATGTAAATTTTTTGTTTATAGAGCAATACGGGAGAGATTAGGTAATTCATGTAGTGCTGCCTCTGACATATAGTTAAATTAATAAGTAAAGAATGTACTTTTGTGAGGTTATTCTGTATCATAATATATTATTGTTAATTTTTGCGTGTTTTATTTTGTTACACATACAAAGTTCATTCACAAATGTATGTACGTTAGCCCGCTACATTGCATTAAAAAACCACTATTAATAATATGTTTAGGAATTAAAATTTCGTAATTTTATCGCGATTTAATGATTCTTATTCCATAAGCCAAAACAAATAAATAAATATATAATATCTGTGAAAAAAATCTACGCCATACATTTTCATACAACCCTGTTTAAAAAAAAATAAAAGATAAGACTTTCATAAAACAATTCCATTACGACTGATAAGTAAATAATAAACGATCATGAACCCGTGATCTCGACCATGAAGCATAATATTCTAGGTCAATAGGGTTTTTAATATTAATTTAAGTAACTGTCTCCCGCGGTTTCACCCGCGTTTTGAGTCTACATATCGTAATCAGAAAACATTCAAATCCGGCACTTTCGAAGCTTAACGCGTTTAAACAAAAAAATATCTACAGCTACACTAATATTATAAAGAGGAAAGATTTGACTTTTTGTTTGTTTATTTGAATTGATTAGACGCTAAAACTGCTACCATTGGAATCCTACATTATCACTGATAAGTGCAGGCTATAGAACATAGTGCTACGGGAGCGAGGCCGCTCGGAAAACCTATAATATAAGCACAGAATATCTATACTAATATTATAAAGAGGAAAGATTTGTTTGTTTGTTCATCTATACATATAATAAAACAGCAACCGAACCATATCTGTACATTAAATATTTTTCATCTATACATATAATAAAACAGTAACCGAACCATTTCTGTACATTGAATATTTTTCAAAAAGAGTAAATGGTATGCAATATGTATGTTCTATAGATACCAAAACCATGGTTAAATTTTTTTTTTCTGTTTTTCTGTTTGTCTGTTTGTCTGTTTATCTGTTTGTATGTGCGTCAATCACGTAATAACCACTGGGAATATTATGATAATGCATATTGTAATATATGTGCAACTTATAGGCTACATTTTATTTGAAAAAAAAATATTTTTAGGGGTGGCTTTCCATACATATAAACGGAGGGTATACAAATATACTCACGAATAGATAATTAAATGAGGTGTCATTGGATAGGTCTTTAAAAATGAAATAAAGGTTTCTAAATGCGTTTTTTGCTAATATAAATATTTTTTGAGATATACGCTTCTAAAGTCGTGAAAATGGTATACCACGTGACAATATGAGATTTTGGTTTAGTTGTGAACATGTTTTTTTATACTCTTAACGTATAGATTAAGACATTAAAAACTGAATGAATGGTCTAAAACCTTCAAAAAATAAACTCTCCGCCCGCGGCTTCGCTCGCGTGGGCTACAATTTTCTGTATTTTGAAGGGGCGCGCGCACTGTGAGATTTTGGTCAAACCTATTTTCATAGGAAATTATAAAAAAGCTATAGACATGCGCATATATAAGCGGTCCTTCAACCGTAATTTTCAAACTTTTGTAGTGCGCCTCTAAAAAGTACAGAAATTAGTAGCCCACGCGTGCGAAGCCGCGGGCGAAAAGCTAGTATTAAATAAGCTCCGTAACTACACGACCGATTTGGGTGAAATTTTGTACAGAGATTCTTAGAAACCCCAGGAATGACATAGGATAATCTTTATCCCGAGATATATACGTGGGTAAAGCCACAGAGCTCAGCTAGTAGATTATAGAAAGCTATTTTAAACAGTCTTACATAAACGTTTTTGAAACAAACATACGAAAATGACTTTCATTAAATTAATCTATTACTAGCTTCTATGATTTTTTTTAATCAACCTCCAGTTTCCAAAGTCATGTAAAACAATAAGAACGGGTGAGTAACTCAAGTACTTTTAATAATTTAACTATAAAGCTCCGTTGAAACAAGGCGCAATGCAAAACATAAATTCAATAAATCTATTATCAAACATATTAAATAAAAGATATGAGCTCAATGTCATAACAAAATCGTCTATAATTGTGTTTGAGATCATAGGGTCAGTACGAAATCAGTTTTCAATAATTTTTTGAACCAATTGCTTGTGAGTTACTAATTACAATGTACTTAACCAAATGCTGTTGTTGTTTACCTTTAAGGAATGGATTATTATTATTCGCGTATTTAAAAATTGTAAGTATAAAAAATAATTTGTTACGTCTCAGATATTGTAACACGAAATAATGTTATTTTTTGCATATAAAAATTGAAATCGTTTGGGTTTGTGAAACTTATGTCAGTAAAGAAGTAATATTATGCGAAGTAAAACAAAAACATTTCTCAATAGGTTTCAAATGTGTCTGAATTTAAAAAAAAACAATAAGATTAACGCCAAGTGACAAACAGGCACTCAAGTATTGTCTCTGGAAAGGTTTACTGGGCCCGGTGCATTGTGAGAACCCATAGGCCATAGTATAGTTTGTGAAAATAATAATAAATACTCCTGTGCTCCTCTTGGAATTTATTTTCAATCTTATGATAACCATCGTAATAAATAACTTTAAACTCGTAAGAAAATATTTCGTGACCTAGGTAAAGATCATGTCTCATGATTGCAACTTGAGTATAAATGAATTAATAAAATCCGTTTATTTTATTCATTTTATTATTAATTTTGTATTAAATTTATACCTAGATGTAATTAATATGTGGGAGAAAAAAGAAATACATTTAATTTGATTTAATTACAAACAAGTGTGCGTAAATATTAATGATACATGAAAACCGCAACATTCCTGGGTTTACCGTGATATACCGGTTGCGGTTTCTACTGAAAATCGACCATATTTTGACACAAATTTGATTATTATTCAAATTCCAATTATACCAGATTAGCTGTCTCGCGGTTTCACTCGCGTAAACCTGTCTGACCTATTGATTGGTGAAATAATACTTAAAAAAATCATTTACGTTATTTGTGTAAACAGAACTTACAGATCTCATTTCTTTAGTTCACTAACTAGACAAGAGCTTTAATTTTTAATTTATCTTTTTGATGGGATTTAAATTACCTCACTATATAACATACTAGCTGAGCTTTTCACCAGCGTAAATATCCTGTTCCCATAGGATTTTCGGGATAAAAACTATCCTATGTCATTACTGGGGTTTCAAAGAATCTCTGTACAGAATTCCATCCAAATTGCTCCATTGCTTAAGACGTGAATAAGAGAAGGAAGCTCTAAGTATCATAATCGGTCAGTAGTTTTTCGAGAAAGGACATAGCTTCTATCTCAGAAATCCCACGGCAACGGGGGCACAGCTAGTAATAATACATTATTTGTTATAGGTGGGGTTAATAACCTACGCCAGTAAATGGCTGTTAATGGTTTCCTCGCTACCAAACCCTGAATATGAAGACCAGATGGATGTAGTTGTATTCGTTTTAGGGCTTGTCTTTCAAGTTATCGAATTAATTTTCGTTACTCTACTTATAGTTGGGATACATAAGGTAAACTATTTTTATATTTGTAGTTTTACATATAAACATTCCTTCTTGTTATTAGGTGCAGTAAATGAAGCTTGTATAAGCATGTTTATTTGAGCACAATGGACACGGATAAGATTATTACAGCAGAAACAAAATGGCAGTGTTACATTTCTTAGCACACGACAAAAGCATAGACAAAATATTCTCTTTTATTAAATCAGTGTTTACAGCTACAACATTAATATTGTATACCAACACTTCTAACCTGTTTCCGACTAGTCTCTGTGGGGATCAGCCAGCTGCGTGGGAGATATTATAGTGCTCAAGTGTGTGCACAAGCACTCTCTATTGTCACACAAGGAGTGTGAACTCTCATGAACCGAAAAGACGGTAACTCGATACGAGCAGTGAGAGATCAGGCGCAGTCTCTATTCCTTTACTCTCATAATCCTATGGAACACCACCTCGACTCTAGCAGTAAGAGATCAGGCGCAGGACCGGCGGCTTCACGTGCTCTACAAGGCTTGGAAATGTGACAACACTGCTAAGATCCTGAATACTGACTCAGGGCAATCCCGCAGAATATTCCCACTTTAAAAACAGGCTGTCCTTGTTTGGGGTCTATAACGAAATATTATATTAATATGTAAAAAAACGAAATATATAATATATATTTGTGGGACTGAATAGTATCGATCCCACTAAAATGGTATTATTACCAGGAGGTATTTAGCTGGATCCCGCATGAATAATAAAACTACGCTTTTAGAATTATAAACAAACTTAAAACCGGTTCGATCTGGGTTTGCACGGGTGTAAACAAACTTTTTCCTTGTAAGTTGGTAATTCCAAAGCACCTTTCTTTGCGCGTGCTCATATAAAAGAAAGCGTCATCCTCTTAATAAGATTCAAAAACTTTTATATGTATTTATTCAAGAAATAATTAAAACTATGTTATTAACATTTAACATCATACACTTTTACCAATAATATTTTTATACATGGACATTTAACACAACGCCACCTAGTCCCAACTAAGCAAAGCTTGTACTATGGAAACTAGATATAGACATTTAAACACACTTTTTATAAATACATACATACTATAGATAAATGAACACCTAGACAGTAGAAAATTAACATCTCATTATAATTTTCTACTCGTGAGGATCGAACCCACACCCTCCGGCGCAATAGACCATTACAAAGTCCACTGCACTAATCAAGTCGTCAAAAGAACCTTAATGATGTAAATTGACTATTTATTTACATGTTAAATTTTAGTAATAATAATTTGTTTGTTGCCTAAATTTTTACATATTAAATTACATTTTATATTTTGGACCCCAAACTAGGACAGCCTATATACATTTATTTTAACATAATAATTGAAAAAAAAAACGAAAAAATGATCTTTTATCTTCTAAGACAAATCTTTTATACTCGTAGTGAAGTACTAAGAAAAAGGAACTATTTTTCCAGCAAATCGTCACCATAATCCGAATATCGTACATCTACAACGTGCTTCTGCTGGGGGGAGAGATCCTATTCACCGTGGTGGTCATCCCGTTGAAGGTGTACGCGTTGTATGTGTACGCGCAGGACGAGGTGTGGTTCTCACTACTGGTGCTGATGATCTCTGCACCTGTTATAATGGGTAAAGATTTTTATGACATAACTAGGTTTCCCTTCGCTCGCGTGGACCCCAATTCGAATTTTTCCCACCTTTTAAACCTTCCCTAGACCTCCACGAATTCAAGACCAAGATAAGATAAATCCGTTCAACCGTTCTCGAGTTTTAGCGAGATAACCGAACATCAATTCATTTTTATATATATAGATAAAGATAATTAATAATAATACCTCCCCCGACTGATTTCGGCCATCTAAACAGAGAATAGCGAGCTGCGCAGGAGATATGCGCAGGCACGAGTGTACGCGTGAACACAGGTGCGCTTTCTATTCCTTTACTCTTATAACCCGATGGGATGGCAGACCGACACAACCGGCAGAGATCAGGCGCAAGACCGACGGCTTTACGTGCTTTCCGAAGCATGGAGGTGTTTCCCCAAATTCCAGACTCAGGGGCTGTTACTGAGATTTCTTTGTCAGAAAAATGCCAATAACATTGTTTTTGCCCCCACACGGGATTTGAACCCGAGACCCCTCGATCTGTAGTCAATGATGCAACGACTAGACCAACGAGGACATATCACGTAATAAAACATGTGGTTGACCTGATGGTAAGGTATAATGAATGTACTTTATGAAATAAATTATTTCATAAAGTCTGAGAAGTGAGTCTTTTCCTTCATGAAATAATTAGTGGAATGGCACAAAGCAGAAGACAATTGTGATGGGAATGCAAGCCACTGACACAACGTTTCCACTCACCGTACTGACACTAATACATTTCCTAGTGCGAGGTGGGCCCAACACGTACCGTAGTAATTTTATAACCCTCATATTATAATATATTTTTTACTCCATTAGATCGCTACTTTCATAGAAATGTTAAAAAACTCCATTTATATCAAATTCTACAATATTATTGTGTATGTTTCCAGCGCTGCAGCTGTACACCGTGATCTTAGTCCGAAGCCAACTGCTAAGCATGAGGAAGCAATGCGTGTCCGATCCCGAACGATCCGCGTATTGTAATCGAAAGCCATATGTCGTGTACTAAATATTACAAGGAGTGGTTGCCAAAGATTTAGTTTGTAGTTATACAGCCAATACGAAACATTAAAACCCGTATTCACAATACTAAAAATTCTCACAATGTGTTCAATCAGAGGCAATTAGAAATAGTTTGATACGAGCCCTGAACTTAAACAGATGTTGGAGTATTCTATAGTGTGTTATCTCGACCAAACAAGCTGTTCATTACTCGAATTATTTAATTTTATTATATACATATACTTTCTATTTATTTGAATAGAAAAAAAAGTCACAATGCACTGGGTCTTCTTAATCTATTCAGAGATCTATTTAAATCTTACACCTGTATTCACAAACAACTATGAGTTGTTACACTCTTGTCATTTGAAACGCATTGAGAAAGAAATGTCTTACTTCGCATAGCATTACTATTTGCTCAAGTATTGTTTGTGTATACGGGTGTTAATATTTTTGAATATGAGACTTGACATTTGGAACGCATTGAGAAATATCTTACTTCGCATCAACCAGCAGAAAGCGTGGTGACAATAATTCTCAGGACTAACAGGATGCCCGAGGCGCTCGACTGCCCTTTCCACCACCCTCTTAGGCCGCCACTGATAATGTTAAATACGAAAGTAAGTTTGGAAGTTGATAACTTGGGATGGTCAGCTTAGCTTCCTCAGATAGCTACTTAATAATTCTTTTTTTCAACCCATTGTTGGGTATATGCATCCATTCCAGTAGGAGGTAATTCAGCCTTTAATAATAAAATTGTATTTATTGCATTTATATCATTGATACTCATCTGATGTTGAATACTCGTATACTGAATACTTTGTATTAATTATTACATTTAAAGAATGCATAATAAATTATTGTTGTAGTAAGTATTCTCGTCTTTTTTTATTTTCAGAAAATCGAAAATTCAGACAATTTTTCAGTTCAATCCAGTTTTTCAAACATTTTAGTTCATGAAACACTTCTGACCGAATTTTGTCACACTCTACATATAATCGTCATCCGTTCATAAGCTGTTGTGGTTAAGCTTTTACTATTTTTGTAGAACTATATAAATACTAGCCGCCCGCTGTCACACGTTTAACGTCAAATCCCGTGGCAACTCCGGGATTAAAAATAGGGTTATTCTGAACCCTTATGTATACCAAGTTTCATCATAATCAGTTCCGAAGTTTTTGCATGAAAAAATAACAAACATCACGCACAAACTTTCGCATTTATATTATTAGTAAGATATTGAATACTCATACCTATATTGGGAAACAGGACACATGAAAATATATGGAACAATAATTTTAAAATACCGCAGTTATATTATAATCTTGTGTTTTAACGCGAATACTTTTACTTAAATAAAATACTTTTTTAAGGATTTTAAACGCGGTTTAATATAATAATTAATGTAGAATAATGTATAATAAACCGCGTTTAATCCTTTAAAAAGTATTTTATTTAATACAGATATATACTAACAAAAACATTATTACTGATTACGAGTTCTTGGAGGTCAATATATCATCCTTGGTCTTTATATGATAATGCCAAATACACTAGACATGCTTATGTACCACCCAAGGAATGTTATATTACTAGCCGTGTAACGTGTAAACTCTGCCTGTTTGTATGTCTGTCTCTTCTTCATGCCTAAACCACTGAATTGATTTCGAAGAAATTTTGTACAAAGCTATTATTTGAAACTCGAGAAAGGACATAAGAAAGCGTTTAATAGAAGATAAATATTAAAATAAAATATATCGTATATAAAGTCACGTCAAATAGGAATGATAAGTAGATCTCCTGAATAGTTCATTGGTACGTGCGCTAGCGTTACAGCTGAGAGGTCTTAGGTTCGAATCCCAGGAGAGATATGAAGTAAGAAAAATCTTGGTTAGACAAGGCACTCAAGGCTGTACATACTTCTAAATAAAAATCAGGGAAACATATTAAACATTTGCCCCATACCCTAAACGGAGCAACAATACAAAATCTAGCCAAAAATTATTAATTAGCAACATTAAAAAATATTACAATCAGTGCATTTTTCCTCAAATCTTAAAAAACCTAAACGTCACATGACACCACAATCTTGGGGTTACAAGATTGTGATTGATGTCAGTATTCATAATATATTTCGTAATTGCGCGTGTGTAATTTAATTATATTTAATATTTATTAAAACAAAATGTGTTTTAGACTATCGAAATGTTGTTTTTGTTTTCCACTGAGACCAGGATTGCTTACCTTTGGATATATTATGGCGGTAAATATTTTCCGATCTCTTACAATCTTTATATATAACTAAAAGATTATAAACTGACTGACTAACGGCCGTTTTCAATATCCATCCCTTGTTTTGCTTACTAAAGTCAGGCAAATCTTTCTATTTGCACTTACTTTGATTTCAATACGCTGTCGACGGATAGCCTTTGTTATGACTTTTGACAATCAAATGTCGTTTAATCTGAGATTGCGATCTATCCATAATCTTTGATACATTATTGAAAACGCCCGTTATATAGACACATCTATCATCGCATAGCTCAAACTGCTGGATGGATCGGGCTGAAATTTGGCATCCGCTAAGGAAGGATTTTGATCAAATTCCACGGGATCGGGGAAAACAGCTATACGCGGGTGAAACCGCGGGGTACAGCTAGTTTAATACATAAGATACTTTTTATAATCGTCACAAATATTTTAGTGCATGGAGATAACCTAATGCTAACCACCCATGAACACCAGGGTAGTCCTTTTGTGTCTCTGATCCTGAGAGCTGAAAAAATGTGAAATAAAGAAATTAAATACATAGTTCATTTTTGAAAACCAAATCCATTCTAATATATAATTTCATAGTGTTATTTTAAATTCTAATGCAAATCTGTGTCTTCTTCATGTTTAAACCGCTGAACCCACCCGAGAGACAGGGTTTTTTATCTCGAAAATCCCGCGAATAAGTTAGATATACGCGGGTTAAACCCACAGCTATTATCTTACAGTATATATGGTCTTGCCCCTTGACCTAACCTATATCACTGGAAGAGAGGCATTCTTAAACATCCAAAAATTATTTGCTTAGCAAGCATTTCCACATGATAAATATTATTTTGACACTACATTACTACTCTTATTGCTGGCTAATACCACAGATAATTTAATACTATACAGATAATTTAATACTATACTTTTTTTCAGGGCATATGTTATATTAATCTACTGAGTATGATATTCCGTATGAATGACCTATTTCAAGGGGTAACTAAGTCAGATCCTATGGATTACATCATACTATCCCTGGCATTCGCAATCACGGCTGTTCAGTTCATTTTTAACGTGATCTTCGTTGCCGCACTCCATAAGGTATTTATTATTATTATTTTTTGCTTTAGCAGGCAAGCGGAACATGCGGTTCACCTGATGTTAAATGACTGACCGCAGTCCATGAACATCTAAGACATTAAAGTGTCGCAGATGCTTTGCCGGCTTGAAAGAAGGCGAGGGAGAAGAAATTGGGAGAGAAGAACAGGATGGGAGAGGGATGGGGTGGGGATACAGGCCTACGGTCACCCGCCCGATTATTGTTGGAAACTTGCAGCCACATTCTTAATATTCATTTATTCACTTTGTAGGTAATATCATTATACATTGTAAGCATTCATTAAATTAATTTGTCTTCTGAAGATGAACTTTGATACAAATAGATTCAGGAATTACAGCTCTACAATATAATTACATTAAAAAAAACTCAAAAATCGTTATATATTTCAGAACAATTCGGAGTTCTTACAAGCATATTACGAGTGCAGTGTCTGCATGCTGGCGACCCAGATCACCGTTGCGGTGTTCTACATCCCCTTGCAGGTGTACAGGTGGCGTTCCTTCGAGGCTTATGTGTGGTGGCTGACCATTGGAATGGTACTTATTGCTGCCAGTAGTATAGGTGAGTTCCTATTACATTTCTTTCTTTCTTTTCAGCCTAAGTTCACCCATTGTTGGGTATAGGCCTCCTCATGCGCTTTCCAAAGCTGGCGATCTTTGGCCAGGCGCATCCACGATTTCCCTGCAACACTGGTTAAGTCGTCGGACCATCTTGCTTTGGGTTTCCCCGGCTTACGTCGGCCAGTCCACGGTCTCCATTCCGCCACTTTTAGCGCCCATCGACCATCACTTCTTCGGCACATATGCCCTGCCCACCTCCATTTTAGCCTGGTAATTTTTAGTACAATATCAGTTACTCTTGTACGTTCCCTGATAGTTTTGTTTGGTATATGATCCAGAAGGGAAATGCCAAGCATAGCTCTTTCCATTGATCTTTGTGCCACTTGTAGCTTGTGTGTAACCTTTTTAGTCAGTGTCCAAGTTTCGGCTCCATAACTCATGGCCGGTGTGACACATTGATCGAGCATGCGTCGTCTTAGAAAGAGTGGGACTTTTTTATTCTTCAGGATAGGAGACAATTTACTGAACATAGTACATTACATAGTATATGTTGGCGAATTAAGTTCTCCATTAAGTATGGTTTGGAGTTTCTTTTGGAGCTTATGCGTGGTGGCTGACTATGGAATGGCCATGCCAATTGCTGTCAGTAGTATAAGTTAAGTTAGAGAGTCAGATCACCTGTGGAGTATTCTACATACCATACATAATAGGTGTACAGGTGGTGTTCATTTGAGGTTCATGGCTCTATTTAGTATTGGGGGCTGCAAACAGTATAGGCGTGTAAGTCAAGCGGTAAATTCGATTTTCGATGGTGCCTATTTAATTAATACTTTTTAATGCTCCAAATCTAAATATTTATTCAGACATTTTCCATCATTTATATAAATAATTAAGAGGAATGCTAACTGTTATAACCCGTCTCCTAACCATACCCTATCAAAATAGCTTCCGAATTACAATGTTATTCTCATGAGCGTTTTAATTTACGAGACCTTGTAAGCAGAAAATAAGCCTTCATCTTATATGTTATGTTCTAAGTTTAATTTCTTTTTCAGCCGTACAATTCTATCTGGTTTCATTAATACGAAGTCAATTGCAAATACTCAAAGGGGCTGAAGAGTTGGATGTAGAAGCTGGAATTCGTCTGACATACCAGTCGATAGCGGGCCCGTCGGAGGACAAGGGGGGTACTAAATAAAATAATATTAACGAAGAGTGTGTTTTATTTTCCTTTTGATTGATATAAGAGGTGTTTGCGTAATTGTTTAATTATGAAAGATAGAAGAATATTTATAAATGTTATGGATGTTTGTCTGATTTATTCCATTTTAGCGAGTCAAAATAAGCGAACAAAAGATCCTTAGTCTGTGATGTAAATAATTATTAGATTCATATTACTTTATTGGTTACGATATGATAGGATGAACGTATCCAAGAGGATACAACACCCCTTTAAAATATAGAATAAAAAGAATATTTATTTGCAACAACTATGCGCTGGTTGCAGGCAACCAGCGCTGGTCTTCCGTTCGGGTCTCTTTGTGACCTCTTTGTTTTTAATTAAGGAGCAGTAACATTCCATTTTTCATTCGTATCCTTCGACCATAATGCAATTAAAGAATTGAACTATGAAAATAATATTTAATTCTTCTTAATATTTCTTCATCGAGGTTCTGCTAGGTAAACTTTGATACTGATTATTAAACTGCTACTAGAATACTGCACTAATAAGAGCAGTTACAATTAGTTACAATCTCCTCTTTGTAATATTAGTGGAGATATTATTTTTTTATGAATAGGCTCCGAAATTACTAAATCGATTTGAAGAATTATTTTACCATTGGAATTGAATATCATCCAAAATGAAAAAGTTGTTGTAAATGCGAATAAAACCGTCGTAGAATTGTTGTGAAGTTTTTGTTTTAAAATGAAACTACCATTATATTCATATTGACGACCCGATTGGCGCAGTGGATGTGGCAATGGTCTATTGCGCCGAAGGATGTGGGTTCGATCATCACGAGTAGAAAAGTAGAGTTTTTTTTCTTATGTAAATGACTTAGGCCGTAAATAAGAAATAAAGATTTTTAAAACCAAATGATGATGTGATGAATATTGTAATTTTCTACTGTCTGGGTTATCTATATATAGTATGTATGGACTTACAAAAAAATATGTTTATATAAGTCTATCAGTCATCTAGTTTCATAGTACAAGCTTTGATTAGTTGGGACTAGATGGCGTAGTGTTAAATGTCCCAGAATATTTTATATATATTTATATTATAAGATTTTATATTTATATTTATACTAGCTTATGCCCGCGGCTTCGCTCGCGTAGACTACAAAATGAATATAGTTGTTATAAAAAAAATATGACATTAATTATATGTATTTAATTTAACGCTCATTTATACAATTTTAAAA
>LQNK01000605.1:103524-122059 GCA_001586405.1 Phoebis sennae | reverse complement strand
ACGCACTTTATTTTAAGCAAACATTTGCCAGATTTTTTTGAAGTAAGGATCAAATCCTAAACTATCTACTATATAACTGTGTCCATTGTAGCGAATTAAACAATTTCCTACGATTTTTTTACGAAATTTCAAAAGTTGTATTGAATTTTGATATAATGTTCTTCACCGAATTGCAAGTTGGCAGACTTTTTAGAGAAAAGAGCAAAATTGAATTACAATTAATATTAAAGCGGCATTTTTCAGAGATTTGAAAGAACAATTTTAGATCTTTTGAGATGAATCTCGAGGAAGAAAGGAAAAGTCAAGGATAAATCCTTGACTCTTTTTGTCAATATACCGATTTTCCTTAGCAATCGGATCGGTATGATTTAGCGTGTTATGCAATCTATGCAAGAAATTTAAGCAAAAATTGAATACTTGAATAAGACTTAAATCGACTTTTGACGTTACGTTGCTAAGTTGTTCTTATTAGGGGTGGTTTCGAATATAAATTATTACAACCTTCTAAGTATTTTATTGCCAAAAGCCTCTTCCAACTTCTTCCATTCTTCTCTACATCTAGCTATCCAGATCCAATAAGGCCCTACAGTCGCTTTTATTTTTATATTTTGACTCTATGGCTCTATATATTTTTTACATTTAGTATAATGCAGAGAATACGAAGAAAAGTCAGGTTTAACTACTCACTAAACGTTTTTAAACCTAAAACAATAAAGAAAAGTTTATTTATAATGTTAAGTACATTATATGATAAATAAATCATTATTGTGCATGTATTAATACTGTATGATCTAAATACGATTTTCATATTTCGTAAACATTGATAAAACAAGAACAAGCGAAATTCAACTCCTTTTATTGCACATTTAACGTGACCTAATAAACCGTCAAAATAAAAACAGAATCATAACACGATAGTACTAATTACAATTCGCTAACGTAAATATTTTCATCATAAGTATTTGCCAAAGATAATAAACAAAATAAACCCATTACGTACAATTAATCGGCGGTCAAGAATTACAGAGAATTACACGGATGATAAACAAAGTAACCATGTTAAGAAGAGTTGTTGCCGCAGTATTCGTGTAAACGCGACGCGGGAAGCACGTACACCATGTCGGCCACAGTACAAACAAGTTTGAAGTAAGTGCGTCAGCGAAAGTTGAATTTGACACCTTTTTTGCGCGTACCGGTCAACGTTTTTTAAACTGTGGTTTTATTTTTTTAATTTTTTTAGTGCAAGGAAGTGCTTCGTGTCGTGAATTTAAACGTAATTGCGGCAAAAAGCATTGTATTTCTAATGTGCCTAATGCGTTTTGCCTTCAGGTTGAGAAAAAAACTGTGAGCGTCATTTCCCGTAACGTTCATGTCGAAATTGTTGCATTCATAGACGTCGTGTGTGAAATATTCACAGCTCTGTTTCATCTATTTGTGCTTATCCGAAATCTCTTTAATGAATTCTACTTAAGTAAGAACGACTTGCGGCCGTTTTCAATATTCTATCTATCCTTTGTTTTGCTTACTAAAGACAGGCAAATCTATCAATTTGCACTTACTTTGATTTCAATATCCTACGGATACCCTTTGTTATGACTTTTGAGAATCAAATGTCATTTAATCTGAGATTACAATCTATCCAGAATATTTGATACATTATTAAAAACGGCTGTTAAGGGTGTAAATTGACAAATCTATGCCAATTTTCAAATTCAAACAGATAAACCAAAACTTAATTATGGATGACATTAAGTTTTGGTATATTGTATATAGATTTACACTTAAAAGTGAAATTTAATGTCTGAAAACTATCTTACTGACAAGCATCATAATCATATTATTTAAATCCCTTTAAATTTATATTTTCAACGTGTAAATAAAAACCATTTATCTCGACCCAGAATAGAAAACAAATAAGGTTTATCATCAATCACGACACACAAAAAATAACAATTACGGTTTTTACAATCTTATTTGCTTGATCTTGGCTGTATTAAAAGGATTATGTTTTTGCACGAACAAATAAGACGGTTTAATTAAATTCAACAAACCTTTTATTATTAAAGAAATAATACCAACATTATTAGCATCAAAGTTTGGATTATTAGATATTCCGAATCCTAATCTTCGGTTGTCTGGAAGAGATTACTGTAAGCGATAACACCGCCACTTGTACTAATCACTTCTATGGCTATACCTTTCTTGTTGTATTTTTTCTTTCATGTTTTTCATTCATTCATGATAGTGTGTCAATCGCGTCGTAAATACTAGACGGATTGTGATGAAATTTCGTATACAGATAGGTTATTAGCTAGATTAAGGACATTTAACTTTAAACATTATGTTACGCTTGCGAGGCCACTGGCAGGAGCTAGTGTATAAATAAATGTTCTTGCACTATTGCTCTAGAAAGCATTATCTTATTTAAACACCACATACATGTTGTTATATGTTATCTATGAACAGAGATCAAATGTTATTAATTTCTAGGCATGACAAAGGACACATGGTTAAATAGAAAAGACATTAAATTTAATTCACGTGATATACTTCATCTTAAAATATATGATAAATCCCTATATATCGACAACATACGCATTGGATGTATCGGATTTCATGAATTGTAATTAATATATTATTATAAAGAGGAAAACTTTGTTTGTTTGGTTGTAATTAATAGGCTCAAAAACTACTGGACCGATTTTAAAAATTCTTCCACCATTCGAAACCTATATTATCCACGAGTAACATAGGCTATATTTTATAGGCTATAACATTATGCTACGGGACCGAAGACGTGCGGTTCAGCTAGTTTGTATATAAACTCACACAATAACGTCCACTGATCCACATCGTACGCATTTTCTATACAAAATCCGATGCGGTTGATACCGACCAGCGAACGCTTAGCTTTACAAGTTGAGCAGTTTAAATTATTACTAATTATTTTATTTATCAGTAGATTCAATTATGAACTGTCATTGAGTTAGCTCGTGAAAGATAAAACGCATCCGGTTTGCATCTCATAGTTATCTTTGGACTTAACTTAAATTCTCACCATTAATATTTCTTATTATTAAGAAGTATAATAGCCTAAGTATTCTAGAAATTGTTAATATCAGATAAGTAATAAAGATCACGATCAAAAAATCACGTGAAATATTTCATCGTGTGGTATCTATGTAAGATGAATGAAAGTGCACTGTAAGTAAAAATCTTTTAATTTTTGTCAAAATTACAAATAAAACTGATTTTAAAACTAACTACTATTGTGATAAAACTACCGGCATTCTGGGTTTTTAAGAATCGCATTGCTGTTTAAGTTGAAAATCAGAAATATTAGTAAAATTGTGGACGTAGTAATTAAAAATTTATAATCCAGGGGAACTGACCTGTCATTCTGACCTGAATTATCTTCAAGTTTCAGTTTAGTTTCTTAGTAAAATTAAAGAAATAGCTTTAAACTATAATATTATTTTTCTCTTTTAATATTGCTTTCTGCGATTTTTTATTAATATTTGTGATACAACTCTATTGACAGCAAAATCTCAGTTCCAATGCACTCTATATCAATGTGTAGGAAGTTATCCCTCCACTAAAATAAAGAAAACACGGCAAATAACCGCGATAAGATAAGCAGTTTTCTCGGCGAATAATTAGAATTAATGCAAGGTCAATCATTTTGTTACGTTTCATTTAAATATGCTAATGGTTTCGCGTTAATTTATTAATACTAGTGGCCTCCCAGTGGGCGAAATTCGACCATAAATATACTTATGTCAATACAAAGTCAAAGACAAAACGTTTATTTTCTAAAACAACATCCTTCGAGACGCTTTTCAAATTCAAATTCAAATTCAAAACGTTTTATTTCAGATGAATCCATATTTGAACAAAAATATAGTTATCAAAATTTTACACAAAAAATAAACAATTAATTCTGATTACATTAAACTAATACATAGCTTTTACAACTTGGTTTACATTTACTTCATTATAATTTTTTTATTAACCACCGATTCGGAAGGCTGTCTACTGAGAAGAACCGGCAAGACACTCAAGGAGTTGCTCTTCTTAATACTCTTTGAATATAGGCAGAATGATAAATAGAAACAATTTGACTACAGAGTATGTATGCGTGTAACAAATACGTCTTATTTGTGTGTAATGTTCCATTAATTAATAATGCACTTCATAAGTTGTTGTTTTTCTTTTTTTTTATGTTATAGCAGGCAAGCGGGGCATGCGGTTCACCTGATGTTAAGTGACTGACCGCAGCCCGTGAACATCCGCAACATAAAATGTCGTAAATGCCTTGCCGGCTCAAGGAAGGGTAAGGAGAGGATTAATGATAGGAAGTTGGGAGAGGACTAGAACAGGATAGGAGGAGAAATAGGATGGGAATACAGGCCTCCGGGCACCCGCTCACCGTACGATGTGTATTATTTAACTTATTGTACATTACTTGAAATTATTATATAGCGTTCTGCACTTCACCTACTTACAAAGTATAAGTGTGTCAAATTTCAAACTCCTCCTTCCGCGCAATTTTCGTAAAAAGGGACCCAAAACTTTTGCTTTACGTATTAATATAATGATTAATGCAAGGTCAATCATTTAATATGCTAATGGTTTCACTAATTTATAAATATTTTAGCATTATATAACATAGAAATATATGATGTGTATTTTGCAAATGGCATTGAAGAAATACGACAAAAAATGACCTTATAATATTTAAAATTCGAGATTATTAAAAAAGGTTTAAAATATGAACAATAGAATTACGCTAATTTTCTATTAAACAGATACTTTAAAATTCGTACTTTTTTACCGGAAAATTATTTTCCCTAAGTTTAAGTAAGATATAAATATCTTATATTATATTATCTTGAATATAAATCCATCGCATCCTATGACCCAATCCAATAATCTATCTGAATACGAAACTTCATCTAAATCCGTTTAGTAATCGGGGTGTTGTTCACATACAAACATCAAAACTTTTACATTTATATTAGTAGGATAGAATCGTTAGCTTAACAACGCTATAAGACTTTCTCTCAATACTGTCAGATAGTAAAGGGTAATATATCGTTTAATTAATTATAGCCTTTACAAGAGACTAGTTTCTCTTACGGAAAGAGTAATACCTTTTATATTATAGTTATATATACATATACATATTATATATATAAACTTGCGAACAGGGTTAAAAACGAGTGTTTTTATCTAGTGTATTATTTTGACGACCCGATTGGCGCCGTGGATATAGCAATAGTCTATTGAGTCGGAGGGTGTATCGATCTTCACGAATAGAAAATTATGATTATAGAATAGAATTTTGTAATTTTCTATTGTCTGGGTTAATTTATCTATAGTATGTATGCATTTACAAAAAAAAACTATTATATCTATCAGTTACCTAGTTTCCATAGACAACAAGCTTTGCTTAGTTTCTGACTGGATGGCGTAGTGTTAAATGTCCAGGAATATTTATTTATACAAAGTCTGTTAAATTCGATTTGATTTCCTTCCATCATTTATATTAATTTAACGCATGTATTTTAAGTCTTTTATAAATTTTAAGAAATTTTAATGTTTAATTATGTTGGTTGTAGAGTCCACGTGTATGCAATTGTATGAATATTTTGCAAGGAAACAACTTTTTTATAATTATTAAAAAAAACAAACGAGAAAAGGAGAAAGTTGAGGACTAATTCTTGTATCAAAATTGAATAATGTTCATGTTTATAAACAGCATATAAATGTAAATTCTGATTCTTGCACTTCATTAATTATAAATTACAACAAACAACTTCAGATAAACGTACAAATGTATACAAAAGCGATTATAAAATAGACATTAATAATACACCATTTCCCAGACAAATGAATCAACAACAAATAAATAATATAAACAAATAATTCGTAGATACGCAATAGTTTAAAGGGCAGAATCTAATCGTGTTTCCAAAGGTCATGTATACAGGCTTTTGGACTCAGAAATGTTGAACGTTTTGTTGTTGGGATCAAAGGTCCAAGGTTTAGCAATAAGAGAATTGTAGGAAACTATCCCCGTCTTCAGCTGTGTGACCACATATCGGCATCGTTCGCATCGAATTTTACAGTTTGTTATATGCTTTGTATTCAACACAATATACAAAGAGCGTAGATGATAACACATCAAAAACTTAACACTCAGCAAATTCGTTTCAGAAAATGGGGATTACAGCCGTGACCACGCTCGCTGTAAAGTGCTCGAAACGTCGGGTTAAATATGTAAAATAATGTATAATAAACCGCGTTTAAAATCCTTTTAAAAGTATTTTGTTAATATGGGAAGTACTCGCGTTAAAACAAACACAAGATTATACTAAGATGGGGATGGATAGGTTACTGCCTCAGAAGATCGGAGCACAACATAGCTAAGTCGGCATTAGATTGGAACCCACCCAATGGCCGGAGAAGAAAACGTCCCACTGCTACATGAAAAATATCTGTGATCACCGAACTAAGGAACATTGGATTGTAGTGGCAAAAAAGAATTGGCAAGAATTTACGGAGGCCCTATGCTTCACGAGGAGTTAAAGGAATAATCATCATCAATATACTTTGTATAGAATGTCACACAAGTGCGTCCATTGATATACGTATCGCATTTTCTATACATATTTAAAAGAAAGAAAGAAAAACACATTTATTAACGGCCGTTTTTAATAATGTAGCAAAAATTATGGATCGATTGTTATGTTAGATTATATGACGTTAGATAGACATAAGTTAAAAGCTATCCATACCAAGGGCTATCCGTCGATAGGATATTAAAATCAAAGTAAGTGCAAATAGATAGATTTATGTGACTTTAGTAAGCAAAACAAGAGAGAAATAGAACTTATTGAAAACGACCGTAGGACACACAATAACAACTATATCCGACTCATATAGATCCAAGATGGATTTTTCACCGACGACGCCCAGTGATCTACCAATAACAACGTCATAATTTAAAAGAAAGCTTTGCCTACTGTGAAGTTTAGTAGACAGAATAATAACGTGACAGAACGGCGACTGAAAAGATACAAAATAATGCGTGCAGCAGTTGCTAATTGCCTCATACAGTAATTTTACGTATTTATATTTTTTGCCTTGTCATCATGTCATCGACTGAACTGATAGTCGCGATCCACCGGTTGGCCAACCCTGTTCTATACAAATAATTAATCCGATGCGTACGATATCGTTATGTGAGTACTCAGCATTAAACTGTAATATATCACACGTGTGGCTTGCGAATGTGTGAGAAAAAGATAAAATGGAATACAGCCTTCATTGTTTCTCAGACAGATAATGTAATTTAAAGAATCTATTAATATTCGTATGGTTAAACTAGAACTTAATGCAAGTGGCCAATCTCAACAGAGACTAGTCAGCTGCGCAGGAGACACTATAGTGAGAGACTGAGAAAGACGGCAGAGTATATTATATACGCACGAACACAGGTGCATTCTCTATTCCTTTACTCTCAGCTCTCATTTTACTAGAGAAATATGAGCTACATGACAAAAGAAACGATAAAGATAATTGAGTATTTCTTTAGTGCAGTGTAAAATAAAAAATACGTATATCTTTAGTACGTGTAATAACAAAATATTTCCTACTCGTAAAGTCGTATTCCTTTCCTTTTTAAACCATCATTTCCACGCCCCTTGACACCAGCAAAGCGCTTGCGTCACTTGTATTACATATTATGTTCATACATTGTACATCACTTGCATCGGGTCACCCACATAATATTTTTATAAGATTATCATGTGGGGACGTTTTTATTTACATTAAAAAATAATAATAATCAGATGTTATGATATGAGTTCGGATAGTTAAGGTTATGGATATTAGCTATATTTTTAAGAAATCTCAAAATTAAAATAGAAATAGGCCGACAAATTAATAAACGACTAATGAAAACCCATAAAGCAAGCAGATTTGTCTTGGCTGATAAAAAACAACATGTTTAATCTCCGCACCTATCCAAAATAATATTAAATTTTAACGTTAAGGTAACGGAGTTCCTAAACATCTAATATAAATGATATATATAAAGATCCGGTTACTATTTCCAATAACAACTGATTCTTGTGAACACATTACAATTATAATGAAACACGACACTAAAATTACCTTATCAGTAAACATTAAAATTGCAATTAAAGTTAAGGTTATCATTAAAACTTGCTCTACCTGTAAACATTGATATGAATGCCTTACAAGAAAGTAAAATAAATAAATATTCTGGGATATTTAACACTACGCCATTTAATCTCAAACTAAGCAAAGTTCTATGGAAACTAGATAAATGATTGACATACTTCAGCATACTTTTTTTGTAAGTAGTACAGACAAATAAACACCCAGACAGTAGAAAATTACAATGTTCATCATATCATAATTTTCTACTCGTGGGGATCGAACGCACACCCTCCAGCGCTATAAACCGCTACATCCACTTTGTCAGTCGTGTCGTTAAATCAATAATTATTACATGAATTTACCCATCAAAGATTCTAGCGTTAGTTGACCGAGCGAAACGTAAGGTCACAGAGCCCAAATGACCCATCGCGTTTGTTTGTGTGCCCGTATGTTGGTATGTAAGACATATATACTTAAGTATTGAATTAAATATTAAAAACCGGTTTCGAAAATGACTACCTGATGATGAATTTTCAAAACCGGTTGTAATTGAATAATGTTTACTAACAAATAGTGTAAAAAGGTCTTTAATTCAATATTTAAAATGCGTTTTCATCAAGAGGTCACAATACAAAGTACCATGTATCATATCCTTTGTTTAACAATATCTGATAAAATTTCGTAAGCGAATAGGTTAGACACAAGAAAATGTTAAGCTCGAAGATGAATGAATGAATGAATGAAAACTCTTTATTATATATGCACAACAAAAATATTTAAAAAATAAAATGTTACACATAGTAGTAAGCATAAAAAGGCGGCCTTTTATCGCTATGAAGCAATCTGTTCCAGGCAACCCATGGTGATGAGCAGATGGTGGGGTTCTAACAGGTGGGGTTAATATGAATATATTATTATAAATTTAATCTCGTGTAGAATCACATGACAAGTCTTAATGTATACAATGCAACGCCAGGACTTGCTCAGAGCGAGCCACTAGGTTATAATAAATCTTCATACATTCACACGTTCGACTCAACTTTACATCAAGGAACGTAACACTTTACATAATGTTATATAACATATGCACCAAGATGTTATTGTAAATCGTGCAAACGTTTTCTTAATAACGAAGAAATTTTCCAAACACGGCTGTTTGTTATAACTTTGCCCAGGTCAGGGTTATGTAGAGAAAAAACACTGATAATGTTTACGATTCCATGAAGATTGCTAGATATGTTGTCTGACCCGGAACTCTGATATAATTATGATTAATTTCATGATCCGAATAGCGCAGTGGATATAGCAATAGCCTATTGCGTTGGAGTGTTGGTTCGATTACTACGAGTAGATAAAGTAATTTTGTATCTAGCTGATCCGTGCGGCTTCGCTCCCGTAGCGTAATCTAATAGATAATATACCCTATGTTATTCAGGGTTAATGTAGCTTTCGAATGGTGAAAGAATTTTTAAAATTGGTTTTTGAGCCTAGTCATTACAACCAAAAAACAAATTCTAAAAAATTTTTAAATTTAATGTTTTGTCAAAAGATTATAAATATGTACACGTTAACGATTTAAAATAATTTTACATTTTATCAAAAATATTTAATATCTGTTTAATTTGATCATAGTTATATGGTGAAGAATATAAAAATTTATTGATTTTATAAGCTGTCTGTAATCAAATGTTGCAAGTTTTTGCTCAACCGTTTTTGAAGGACCTTAAATTTTATATAGATGTGTTTATTATGTATGATATAAAATATGATTTAAGTATTTATTATCTTATAACAGTATCGTGTACTTTTGTCATTATTTTTTGATGGAAATGATTTTGATCACCTTTTGTAAAACAGTTTGTTTATCATTTGTGATTAATACGTGACAATGATTTTCAGAACTAGTCAGAATTAGTTGTTTAGTAAAGTGGGATTGTTATTGACATTTTTAAAGTGTTTTAATTACAGTAATTGGTAATGCATATTTGCTTCTCTTAATTTTATTACTTTTTTATGGTTAACAAAGGAGCATGGAGGTTATCTGAGGTTAAATGATTACCGAGAAGCATAAATACATGTGCTTTTCTGGTTTGAAACGAGAAAAAGAGAGGATTCGGACAAAATAAGTAGTTAATTTCATGCCAGTTTTACGTTCTTTGTTTGTAAAGCTTAGCGTCCACATGTCAGCATAGAACGCATCGGATTTTCATAAATATATATTCTTTTATGTATATTTTTTTATGTAATGATTTCCAATCGTCGATATTTTTCAAAAATAATAACTTTTTGCCAACAAAATAGAACCGAATTCCTCACTCTAAAAAGTAGAAAATAACTATTATTTTATTTTTGTTGAAATCTATACAAAGTCGGTGCAAAATCTTGTTAAATTGAAAAAAAATAGGACATCAATTTGAGATTTCAACAAAAATAAAAAAAATATATATTTTCTACTTTTTAGAGTGAGGAAGTTTAACCTAACATTAAGACCATAATTAAGTATTGGGAAGGTCAAGAGTCTCAAGACCCTGAATATGGGGGACAGTATGTTGACCGCTGCGCCTCGCGACCTTAGTCAGCATTTCAGTGGCTTCCAAAAAAACACATAACATATAGCATACATTGCGTGCACAGTATGACAATTTTAAAAACATGCAATTCGTTTTCAAACTAAGAAAGTAATGTACAGAATGAATATAGAAATGTTCTTGCGTAATATAATCGTGGTAGGTAACGTAAAATGATGGGCATTAAGCATTTCTTAATAAACTTAAGCAATACGTTGAATTTCTCGGAAGCTAATGTTAACCATAACGTTGCGGTGTTTATGTCGAAGTTAAATTGTTCAATTTGCCATTTTACAAGCAAATATAATGACGAGTAATTTTGTAACCTTGTAATGTAATGTTTGCAAATAATAGTATTCACTTCATTATGAACTACAAATGCTCAGTGGTTTGTAAAATCTTGTAAACAAAAAATTTAATAGTAGTTTTTTCACCCGGCTTCCAATTTTTTATTAGTAGCAGCTGCTACCCGCGGCTTCGCTTGCGTGAAATCTGTTGCCTATAGATCAATAAAAAGCATCCTATAACCTACTCCAAAGCAATATAATATCTTATCTGTATACGATATTTCATCAAAATA
The DNA here is from genome assembly GCA_001586405.1 of Phoebis sennae. NCBI lineage: Eukaryota > Metazoa > Arthropoda > Insecta > Lepidoptera > Pieridae > Phoebis > Phoebis sennae. The sequence continues at coordinate 110,722 of LQNK01000605.1, read as the reverse complement.
CGTTCCGTAGTTGCGGCGTTATTAACACACAAACATCCAAACTTTCAGTTCTATAATATTAGTAGAGAGGATTATTTCTTAATATAAGTACAAAAATCTCACACAATATCACAAAGAACGTAAGGATTTTCAATAATTCTATTACTTAATATTATAAATGTGAATTATGATATTAAGATGGATGAATTTGGATCACGCCGGTACTACTGAACGGATTTTGATGAAATGTTGTATATATGTATAGGTTTTTAGCTAGATTATGATAGGTGGATTCTATTAATTGATCCATTAACAACAACGATTTTTACACGAACAAATCCGCGGACAGATAGTAGTAAATTATAATTCGACCATAAACATTGTACCTTCTTATTATTATTACATATGTGCATCTGAAACTGAGTGGTAACAATGCTGTTTACGTAATCTACATCTGTTGACGTTGACATGATGATAATGTTGTTGTGAAAATCTTTTAACCGACTTTCAACAAAATGGAGATTCTCAATTCGACGGTTCTTTGACATTGCAATTTGCAGTATTTTTTATATTTGAAGGCAGGCAAAAACTATGTTTTATACACGGATTCGCTCACGTTGCATTTAAGCGTTAGGTATATTACGGCCAAATTATACAGAATTATTATAAACTAGCTGAGCTCCGCGATTTCGCCATGTTCCCGTAGGATTTTCGGGAGCCTTCCTCGGGTTTCTACGAATCTATGTACAAAATTTCATACAAATCAGTCCAGTAGTTTCGGAGCATACAAACAAACAAACAAATCTTTCCTCTTTATAATATTAGTATAGATAGTAAGTAGCCTTGGGGTTGTTTTGATATGCCCAGTTCCTATAAAAATATAACGAGTCGTTTTACTTTCGGACAGTACAATATCGTAAGGCGTATAAAGCGTATCTATAATAACCGTGACGTTAACATAACTACCAAAACTTGCTTCATATTGGTTGATTATAACCGCTCGTTAGTGAAAACGATTCGTATCTGTTTTACTATAACGTTCCGTCGTTTACAGGAACGTTATGGGTCTTAAGCTATAACTACGTTTCGTCTGTTTTTGCGTAAAAAATAACCAAGATACATTGTCACGAACTTTAGCATTTATAATATAAAAACATGATGTCAGCAATGTCCATCCGTCGATGTTTTATAGTTTTTATATAAAAAAAATACTAAAATGTAATTCTAAAAGGTTAAATTTTAATACTATTATTGTGATGATATACGGATGGTTTTATTAGGCAGTAAATAAGAAAATATGAATTACGTATTTGACATTCTAAATGCGCGTCGAAAGACGTCAATTTGGAAGATAAACGTTTTGACTTTGAGTTTGACTATCTTAATCTATGAACTACAAATATACTTCTCCTTTATAGATGATGGTACGGAACCTATCGTGGTCGAGTCCAACTCGCGCTTGTTTGATTTTTTACACCTAAGATAGATAAACATATGCAAATAATATTTTAAGCTTCGCATTTTCTAAACAATAATACACGTGCATAGCGAATGTATTTGTATCGAAGAGCGTACAACCCATTATTCCTTTTTTGTTCAAGTCACATGACTTTAATTTACATAGATATATGATACAGTAAGAAATAAAATAAATAAATAAATATTCTTTAAGATTTATTATTTATATCATGTATTTTCTTTAACAAATGTCTATACTTAAGTATATTATAAAGAGGAAACACTTGTGTATTTTGTTGTACTGGACTGATTTCAAAAATTGTTTCACTATTATGACGCTGCATCTTCATTGAGTAACATGGGTTTTGTATAATAAATAACAAAAAGGTAACTTTTGGTTGATATTTTACACCTTGTTTCCGAAACCCCAAATATCTTAAGGAACACTTTTTTTTCCTAAAAAATATAGCATATGTTTGTTGATATGTAGCTACCGAATGGTGAAAGAATTTTAAAAATCTTTCCAGTAGTTTTTGAGCCTATTCATTACAAACAAACAAAGTTTTCCTCTTTATAATGTCAGTGTAGATAATAAATCTTCTTTGAAAAATCAAGAATACCTCTGGACATAGATATAAATGCAAGAACATTCAGAATTTTACATAATAATTGTTAATTTGTATACAAAAGGAAGATGTAATCAAATCTCGACCGTGAATAAATCAACCACAAACATCACGACTTACCACAAAGGTATTATTATATCATATCTTATTACAAAACATCTTGTTTATTTAACACCTAATTATGTAGAATCAATGAATACTCTGGAATAATGCACATACTTGTGCACTACAATATCTCATTCATAATTCACGGGTCACTCCCGTAAGGAAAGTGCCCGGTCCTTTAGAAGGCTTACGAGGAGATATAGATCCAACACGCAGAGGCCCTTTAGAGATTTTTAGTGTGTAAGGGGACACCAGCCGCAAACTGCCCATGATTGCACTACAAAGATACAGCCCTGGGCAGTCCGCGGCCAGCGTAGGACTATTGCAAGTTATGGATAATAAATAATCGGGCTATGGAGGGGGTGTTCGGTGGACCGGGATCTGGGGCTATGGAGGACTATGGCGCCTGCCTTTCAATTTTAAATAATAGAAAATAATGGCGGTGACTCGCCAATTCGTTAGCGACAGGCAATACTGTGTTATTTTATGTACATTTTCGTAGAATAAAGAGTTATTCTATTCTATTATTAGCATGGGCATCGATTAACAATGCCGATTAGGGCAGAAAATGCAGGTCACGAGAAAGTGGTCAGTCGCTGAATTCAAGTCAATTGTTGTGACAGTTCTCAATTCTAAAAGTGGTTTCTAACTTCGAATAAATTTCGTATTAACAGTCCTTTGACATTGTCCACGCGACTGATGCTGGGTTTCTGAGTCATAACGTTAGTTTATCTATTCGAATGCGTTAATCATCGTCGGTCGTTTCTAAGTAGCTTATCATTGTCAAATTTCGTCTGAAATTTGTCGGAATATCGTTGGGGTTTATTAATTATATTTTTCAGCAAAAAAATTCAGAACTGATGTCTATTTTTGCAGACTACACCTCGATTTTTCACTGTTTATTGAAGCGTTTATTTCTATTTCTACGTCTAAATCAACAGTGTTCACTGAAGAATCCAAGTTGATTATTTCAATTACTATGCATTTACATTATTTGTCAAATAAATCGTGTTTAAAATCTCTCCTATTGCATTGTTACGTTATACAAACGAACTCCGGCTCTAATCGGTTTCGATATTAATTTTTTTTTCGATAAATCCATACAAAACAACACGCTATGGAAAGACCTAGGTCGAGCAGTGGACGAAAATGGAGGGAGAAGCTCCTCCCCCTACCTAGAGATTAAAAAGTTGCCATATAAAGAAATGTTCTCTCGAATTCCCTTAAAATTAATACTTTTTCATTGAATATCAACCCACATCCCCTTCAACCTACACCCATGCTTGGCGATGATGATTATGATGATACTTGATGATCATAATGAAATGAAATGAAATGAAATGAAAATGAAAAATGAAATGAAAACACTTTATTGCTTATAAAAAGTACATAAAAATAAAAAAAAACATAGAAATAGAAGTACAGAACACGCAAAAGGTCATGATGTCATCGAAAAAGAAACACTGCTGCATTCCTTTAAGTTAACATACTTCTGTACTTATTTTTAATATTAGTTTTCAACATGTGTCACTTATTTTAACCCGAACTTCTGGATCCACTGAAAATCAGCGTTAAAGTTCTTACAGATTTTAACAATATGCTGAGTGGTATCCATTTTATGACAGATTCACAGCCCTCCATTTGTACATATATTTAGTCATTGTTACAACATGTTTTACTTATTAAGTTATCTATAAGCATAATTTTTTTAATTATGTAGCTGTGTTCTGTTATAAATAAACTTTTCTTTCTCTCTCTACCACGACTTTATTTGCCGCCTTTTGAGACAGAATTAGCTTTTAAATATGCCCTCTGATCGGACCGTGATGACCGCTAGAGCTAACTCTATTCGTTTTACATTGGGGTGAAATACTAATAAAATCATTAAATATTCCCCTGATAAGCCGCTCTGTATCGGAGGAAGGGACCCATCCTTTTGTGATAACATATCACGGTATTGTCGTAAACAACCTCATTGTCTAGTGGTAAGCGGATACGGATCAAGGATCATAGGTTCGAAACCATATCGAAAATGTGATTAAATTAGTAATTTCTTGTATTTATTTTGTCGCGAGTATTTTCCATATAATACTAAAACACCATTTAGCTTCGAAATTTAGTACATTTAATTTTCATTTGTATCTAATATAAACAATTATTTTTATCCGTGTCTATAATAATACATTTTATCTATACCAATATTATAAAGCTGAAGAATTTGTTTATTTGAACGCGCTAATCTCAGAAACTACTGGTCCGATTCGAAAAATTTTTTTAGTATTAGATAGCCCATTTATCGAAGAAGGCTATAGGCTATATATTTTCCCAATATTCTCCATCCTCGCTCACGGGAGCGAAGCCCTGGGGCGCAGCTAGTGTGTTATATAATATTTATTATTTATCTTTTTCCTATTACGACCTGGAAGAGATGGTTTTGAAGCCATAAGGCAGCCAATTATACCTTTAAGGTTTATTTATTTATTTATTTAATAGATATACCAACGTTTGTTTATATTTATACATTTACAAAATTATTAAATATGTTTAGTTGGATTTAAATATAACAAACAATTATAGGTATATACAACATGCCAAAAATAAAAAGAAAACTAAAACAACCTTACTTAAATTTTAAAATTAAGCAAACAATATTTTTATTTAAATATATTTTATGAGATGTCACCATCAATATTAACCAACAAATATTTTCTGGATTTTGTTTGGAGAGTAAGTGTTTATGTCCAAAATATTACTATAAGTATTTATGATTTTACATAGCCTAGGAATGGGGGAGTTATTTTAAGGTTTATTGTGATAACTCGTAATTTTTATGGTATGTATATTAATAAAGAATGTCATTAATACTTATTTAATTTTTTTCTTATTTCAGAGAGAAAATCTGTGAATCAGTAGAGATACCCATCCTGACAAGATGCTGTTTTTGTTTTCCACTGCGGAAAGGCCTCATCGCCTTTGCCTATGCAAATCTTGTAAGTGTATTTTTTTATAAATATTTTTTTTTTTTATAATTTAGAAAGAAAAAAATAACAACCACCAACACACATAAACATTCAAACCTTTTTTTTACTATTTAACAAATAAATTATTTTGCATTTGAATTAAAAAGTACATAAGTGCGTATTATATGAACATTTATAATATTTAACAGAGAATTATTTTGTAGTGTTGTAATTTCAATTATATTCAATCTATAAATATACAACATATACGGTAACACAAAAACAGTAACGATAATGGAATTAATGAACATAAATCGAATATATATTTTATTTAGCTATCATAACTTGTATGAAATGTCTAAAGAAAATATAAATTCTTTGGTTAATATTTATTATATTAATGGATATGCTAAATATGTAAAACACATAGCACTTAAAAATAAACAAATCTCTAGTTCGAATGTCACCACCATGTTGAATTTGACCACTTTCTAGAAAGTGATGACGCGAATTCACTTCTGATGTTACGTAATCACCTACCGTCATATAGAGGTCATTGATGATACAATATTTAGATTTTTTTTGTTAAAAATGATGAGTCGAGTTCTTTATTCGTTTTTTTTTCGTTTAAGGCAACTTTTTTCTTTTTTCCATAATTCTTCTTCATCTTCATTCTTTCTTCATCTTTTTGTAAGAAAAAAAAAAGAATCGTGTTCAAATTGGATTATTTAGTTTAACGGATTTATATTCCCTGTAATTTTGTATATCTATGATTGCAATCTTGTTTTAATTAGTATAGAGAAAAAGTGCTTAAGTAGCAAACAGAATTTTGCCATAATAGTTGCCTACCCTGACCTATAATAGAAGACGCAAACATAATAATATATTATTATTGTATACAATCTAAACCAAAATCTAAGACTATAAATTTGAGACCATTTTAATAAAGTTCCCTTAAAACGTAAATCAGTTATAGGCCTGATTGTTAATTTTTCATAAATCGCACTGCACGAAAATTCTCTACAATTACGATCGAATAAATCATTCATATCCTAATCCATTGCTGCTTTATTCCAGATGTTAACAATAGGAGTGACCATCATGCTGTCAATGTACATCTCGTACGTGCGTACGTCAGACCTCACAGACATGTCGGAGTACCCTCGCTTGATAGCTGACACCACCGCTTTGGTGCTGGAGGTCGGCATGTCGATAGTGTTCATCGTTGCTTTACATAAGGTACGTAACCCCAACACATTCTGCATTTACTGAATAAGTTGTTGGCGTCAGACATAAATATTGATTTTTTTATTAAGGTTGACCAATTCACCACTTTATGTACCATATTTCTGGAATCTATGAAATCTCTCATTCAATGCAGTAGCTGTAAGTATCAGGATGTGGATGGATGACGAAAGCGACACTTATCAAACGCCCATGAGCGTTGTGTTTAGATATATGCGAAAGATGAAGAATCTAATATCAAACTCATAATGTGTCTCTCAAGAAAAGTATTTTATAATATTCATCTGAAAAAACGTTGCGTTTGAATACAAATAATAAATACATCAAATGTTCTTATTCAAGAATACATAAAATGGTTCTATTCATGAATACATCAAATGTTTATATTAAAAAATGAAGTGATTAAAAACCACTTTTAAGATGCACATTCAAGTCTGGAGACCTGCTCTTCGATCAATATTTTCCTATCAGTCTTGAATTAAATGAGACATTGGTACTATAACTAACAAGCTTCCATGGAACATTCCAGAAACACGTGCTCCTGATGAAGATCTACCTTTACTTCGAGATAGTGTTCTCTGCCATCGGCTTCGTGTACAGCGTCGCCTTCCTCACCAAGGAGACAGCGAGCGAACTGTTCCTTATACTGTTCCAACTGAGTAAGTTTATTATGAAGATCTACCTTTACTTCGAGATAGTGTTCTCTGCCATCGGCTTCATGTACAGCGTCGCCTTCCTCACCAAGGAGACAGCGAGCGAACTGTTCCTTATACTGTTCCAACTGAGTAAGTTTATTATGAAGATCTACCTTTACTTCGAGATAGT
>LQNK01000605.1:52041-101316 GCA_001586405.1 Phoebis sennae | reverse complement strand
TATTCTCCATCCTCGCTCACGGGAGCGAAGCCCTGGGGCGCAGCTAGTGTGTTATATAATATTTATTATTTATCTTTTTCCTATTACGACCTGGAAGAGATGGTTTTGAAGCCATAAGGCTGCCAATTATACCTTTAAGGTTTATTGTGTTAACTTGTATTTTTATGGTGTGTGTATATTAATAAAGAATATCATTAATAGTTATTTTTTTCTTATTTCAGAGAGAAAATCTGTGAATCAGTAGAGATACCTATCCTGACAAGATGCTGTTTTTGTTTTCCACTGCGAAAAGGCCTCATTGCCTTCGCCTATGCAAACCTTGTAAGTGTATTTTTTTATTAATATTTTTTTTATAATTTAGAAAAAAAAATAACAACCACCAACACACATAAATATTCAAACCTTTTTTTAACTATTTAACAAATAAATTATTTTGCATTTGAATTAAAAAGTACATAAGTGCGTATTATATGAACATTTATTATATTTAGCGGAGAATGATTTTGTAGTGTTGTAATTTCAATTATATTGAATCTATAAATATAAAAAAAATTACAGTGACAGATAAACAGTATAATGGAATTAATGCATATAAATCGAATATATATTTTATTTTGCAACCATAACTTGTATGAAATTTCTAAAGAAAATATAAATTCTTTGTTTAATATCTATTATATTAATGGATTTGAAAATATGTAAAACACATAGCACTTAAAAATAAACAAATCTCTAGTTCGAATGTCACCACCATGTTGAATTTGACCACTTTCTAGAAAGTGAAATGGTGACGCGAATTCGCTTCTTCTGTTACGTAATCACCTGCCGTCATATAGAGGTCATTGATGATACAATATTTAGATTTTTTTTGTTAAAAAAAAATGATGACTCGAGTTCTTTTTTTCGTTTAAGACAACTTTTTTTCCATGATTCTTGTTCATCTTCATTTCTTCTTCATCTTTTTGTAAGAAAAAAAATATGAATCATGTTCAAATTGGATTATTAAGTTTAGCGAATTTTTATTCCCTGTTATTTTGTATGTCTATGATTGCAATTTTATTTTAATTAGTATAGAGAAAAAGTGCATAAGTAGCAAACAGAATATTGCCATAATAGTTACCTACTCTGACTTATAATAGAAGACGCAAGCATAAAATAATAATATATTATTTTTGTATATAACCTAAGACTTAAATCTAAGAATAAAAAGTTTAGACCATTTTAATAAGGTTTCCTTAAAATGTAAGTCGGTTATAGGCCTGATTGTTAATTTTTAACAGACTTTTTCATAAATCCCACTGCACGAAAATTCTCTACAATTACGATCGAATAAATCATTCATATCCTAATCCATTGCTGCTTTATTCCAGATGTTAACAATAGGAGTGACCATCATGCTGTCAATGTACATCTCGTACGTGCGTACGTCAGACCTCACAGACATGTCGGAGTACCCGCGCCTGATAGCTGACACCACAGCTTTGGTGCTGGAAGTCGGCATGTCGATAGTGTTCATCGTTGCTTTACATAAGGTACGTAACCCCAACTCTGCTCTGTTCTTCATTTACTGAATAAAATTTTGGCGTCAGACAGAAATTGAAGTCGACCAATTCACTTTATGTACCATATTTCTGCAATCTATGCAAACTCTCATACAATGTATGTATTAGCAGGAAATACAAGGTTGTAAATTTAATAAATAAAAAAGACGGGATTTCCCCGGGCGTAAACGTTAGCAAAAAAAGGGCTTATGTGTACATCAGTACTTTCAGCGGCCGATGAGTCATAAATCATAATAGATAAAATAAAATTTTAAAAATAGGAAACAAAAATCTGACCTGTCGATATACCCTCATCTCATAGACACTACCATACTACTGGTACTGGAGATATGCATATCCCTTAATTAAGGGACACTGGTGACTTTTGAAAGCGATTTATCAAACGCCCATGAGCGTCGGTCGTGTTTAGATATATGGGAGAGACGAAGAATCTAATATCAAACTCATAATATGTCTCTCAAGAAAAGGTATTTTATAATATTCATCTGAAAAAACATTGCATTTGAATACAAAGAATACATCAAATGTTCTTATTCAAGAATTCATAGAATACATCAAATGTTTTTTTCCTATCGGTATTGAATTAAATGATACATTAGTAATATAAAACTAACAAGCTTCCATGGAACATCCCAGAAACACGTGCTCCTGATGAAGATCTACCTTTACTTCGAGATAGTGTTCTCTGCCATCGGCTTCGTGTACAGCGTCGCCTTCCTCACCAAGGAGACAGCGAGCGAACTGTTCCTTATACTGTTCCAACCGAGTAAGTTTATTATGAAGATCTACCTTTACTTCGAGATAGTGTTCTCTGCCATCGGCTTCGTGTACAGCGTCGCCTTCCTCACCAAGGAGACAGCGAGCGAACTGTTCCTTATACTGTTCCAACTGAGTAAGTTTATTATGAAGATCTACCTTTACTTCGAGATAGTGTTCTCTGCCATCGGCTTCGTGTACAGTATCGCCTTCCTCACCAAGGAGACAGCGATCGAACTGTACCTTAACATTTTGAAAATTTGGATAACATACAAAAGTTCATTTCATAATATAACTAGCTGATTAGCGCGGCTACTCTTTCTTAGCATAATGTAATATATGAAGCCTATATAAGAATTTTTCAAATCGGTCCAGTAGTTTTTGAGCCAATTAATTTAATAAACAAACGAACGAAGTTTTTCTCTTTATAATATTAGTGTAGATTAAAACATACACTTAAGGATTTTTTATTTAATATATGTAACAAATAAAATTCCGAGATTTTTTTTCTATAAATTAAATCTAATACTTTTATTAATTTCAACTTTGTTTCCTTTCAGTGGTACAAATCTACCTGGTGATTCTGATCTGGAGCTCCATTGTGAAGATGGCGAGAGACGACACCGTGAAATACACACGAAACAGGGATACTGTTTAAGGAATTAATAGTTATATAACGGTTTTAGCTTAACAATGAAAATGAAATGAAAATTATGATAAGGTAAACATAAAAATTCTATAATTTATATAAAAGGATGAAGATTTTTTGAAAATTGTATTAGAGAAATATTTATTTTTGAAGCAGGACTTTTGGTATTGCATTTTTATAAAATTTAATGTATAATAATAATAATAGATGACTCTAAATTTTTATTTTTTTTATACTCTATTTGTATTGTTTCTACGTAAACAGTCTGAAGAGCAACAATTTTATCTAGTATACATATATTGTAGTAGACCATTAATCTGCCCAAGATTTTGCTGAAATAATTTGTGATACAGATAGATAAGATGATTAAATATTAAATTATAAAAAATAAAATAAGGAATAAATTAAAATATATTTTTTAAGTATTTTACGAACGTTTAGTGCCTTACAGAAAGAATTTATAGTTTTATAATCTGTTATTTTTTGATCGTGTATTAAATATTTACAAATTAATATTGTAAATAAATGTATATTTTAGTAAATAAGTGATTTATGCCAAAAATAAACAACTCGAATGAAATAAATATAACTTTTATTTATTAGTTAAAAAACATATCACTCAACTTCCGAGCCTAACTTAAAACAAAAATTATACTTAGTTTTTTGATCCAGTAATTTTGTAACTGAGCTCTTTGTGGAACGATTTCTTGGATGCAGACTAAAAAAAATATTACGTTTCAAACTTCTTGTAAAGAGATTTATTACAAAATTATAAAAAATGAATATTATTGCTTCAGTATAAGAACGTAATATAAATATTTTTCATGAATCTTGAGCACTATACAAAGGTGTGTGTCGATCAACGCACATTAAAATCTTATGACATCTTATGAACATTATTTAAAAATTACTTTTGCGCATTTAATGTCAGCGCTTAAGTTACGTCCAGGTAACTATTGGGTATAACTCAACAAATATCATAATCCTACAAAATAAAAATAATATAAAAATATTGAATTTAATCACACAATCATCTATTTTATACATTTTAAAGTCCTTCCACCAGTTCTAAGCTGAGCTATACCAATTGTCGATGTGGTTCAAAGCCTTTAGTCGTTCGTTCTCTTCTCCATTTTCTTCCAGCTGCTTGTAGAAGCTCGCCACCGTCATGAGCATGTAGAAACGAATCACTGAAAGAATAAGGATGTCATTTAGAACCTTAATGGTGTATACATTAGGCCTATATTAAAGTAATTATGTTTCTTCTACGTGTTAAAATACTGGCTGCTCTATTTTTTATATTACGGGGAACACGGTTCACTTGATGTTAAGTGACTGACCACTGCTATGAACATTTACAAAGAGTGGATTAATGATGGAAAATTAGGAGAGGAGTAGAACAGGATGGAAGAGGACTTTGATTCTGAGACTCACCGAAACACAGTGCAATACTGTAATTACACCGATGAGAGCTTAGCGGCTAATTGTGCAATGTACCCACTCTTTTATTGCTGAAGAATTACCCTCTGTCCCCTTTTACGACACCCATGGGGAGAAATGGGGTGACGACACACATATTCTAACCCGTTACCACACGGGTAAAATTAGTTCTATTGAGCATTACAATTCTATTTCTGAGCATTATATTTCTATAAAAAGGCAGTTAAAATTAACTAACTAAAATTAAAATACTTTCATTACTGCTACTAATTTATATCATACTATTTTAAGCTATAATATCTCCTGCGCAGCTGGCTAGTCTTTTGAGATTGGCCACCATGGCCGAAATCGGTCAGGGGAGCTATTTATTGCTTCCTGTTGTAAAAAATATACTTACTTAACGCTAGGAACTCGATGACATACAGCAGCAGGGAGCTGTCGTTGGCGTGGTTGACCAGGCTCAGGGTACTCCATAACACGAACATCAGAACTGATACCGTGACTTGGATGGACGTCCAGATGATCCAGGGCTTGATAAGCTTTAGTTTTTCCTGAAATTGGCAACATTAACCTGATTGAAACTTATAGTATTTCGTTTAAAACGTTGATAATATTATGACCTTTTTAGTTTTGGAGGCTTAATGTGAGTTTTTATACGAAAGACCAATTCTTTTTTTATAAAAACTGTTTTAACATGTTTTTTTAATACATCTTTCTTTTTTTCTTATCTGCTAGGTTACCCACCATATTAAATCACAAGATTTTATTTTATTTCAGCCTATTTCTTCATGCATTTAACTTGTATTGTTGAGATTTTGGTAAATATATGTAGCAAACTGAGTAGCTTGGATGTGCTGGAGTTATAAACTACAAAGCAAAACTACTATGAGGTCAGACCCTGATGCCTTAATTCAGCTTGTCTTTTCTTGTACAACGCACAAGGTAAGTCTACATTTAACGACGAAATTATGATGTGATGAACATTTCTACTGTCTGGGTATTAATTTATATAAAGTATGTATGTTTTTACAAATAAGTATGTCTATCAGCTATCTAGTTTCCATAGTATAAGCTTCACTTAGTTCAGGACTAGATGGCGTCGTGTTAAATGTCCATATTTATTTCACCTACCCTGATAACTCCCACCAGCAGAATAGCACTAAGGAACAGCTTGAAGGCGTGTGTGAGAGTCAGCCCAATGACTACGGAGTACGCGAAGGTCACGTTGAGTTCATCATCATGCCTTCATCATCATTGATTAATGTACAAGCTTTGCCTAGTTTGGTACTAGATGGTGTTGTGTTAAATATTTAGGAATATTTATTTCACCTACCCTGATAACTCCCACCAGCAGAATAGCACTAAGGAACAGCTTGAAGGCGTGTGTGAGAGTCAGCCCAATGACTACGGAGTACGCGAAGGTCACGTTGAGTTCATCATCATTCCTTCATCATCATTGATGAATGTACAGGCTTTGCTAAGTTTGGTACTAGATGGCGTTGTGTTAAATGTCCATATTTATTTCACCTACCCTGATAACTCCCACCAGCAGAATAGCGCTAAGGAACAGCGTGAAGGCGTGAGTGAGAGTCAGCCCAATGACTACAGAGTACGCGAAGGTCACGTTGAGGTCGCTGATGTCGAACTCTGTTGGTAAGTGCAGGATTGACTTGAGGCATTGCGCTAGAGCGAGTATTGAGTATAGCTGGAAAAGAAAAAGGTAACATGTACTAGCGCCTTAATAAAAAGGGTAAAGATAATAATCAGACACTAGTCAGCTGCGCAGGAGATATTACAATGTACAAGTGTACGCGCGAACACAGATGCACTCTATTCCTTTACTTTCATAAATCATAACCCGATGGGACGGCAGACCGACACGACCGAAGAGAGATCAGGCGCAGGACTGACAGCTTAACGGGCTCTCTGAAGCACGGGTAGGTAGAGATATGTCTCTACCCACCCGTAATATTTTCTCTAATTTCACCGAAGATATCAAATTTTGTGAAAGATCGTTTTATGTAATGTTATTTAAAGAGGAATCAGTCCGTAAAACGACTGACATAGGCAACAACATTATAATTAATTAATTGTTGAAAATAGGCATTACAAGAAATATTTGTTATTTACAAAAAAATGTAGGTCCTTGTTGTTATCTACGTCTTACAAAAAACACGAACTAATTATCCTTTTTCCGATAATGGATTACCACAACAAACTCAAATAAAATACAGTTACCAATTGTTTGAGTCACTTAGACACAATTCTGTACAACACATATCAAGAAGCAATGCAATAATCTTAAATTACTTACAATGATAATTATCCCCGAAAATATACTCCCAAACTTCAAGGAGAGGCAAGCGAAACTCCTCTGCCGCGGAATCACATCCAGCGAGCTTGAAAACTCTGAAACCATATTACAATTAATAAAATACACACTAAACACACCCAGAAACAAAGTTGTATTAAATATAAACAAACAATTTCTACATATTGTTTATTTTGTTAATCACACTGATTTCTTTGTTAGTACACACTCTATTTGGTTCATAGTCCACGTTCAACCAAGGAGAACGATTATTACCATTACGTATCAAACATTCGAGACGGAGCGATAGCTTCATATAGCTTTAATTGGTTAGTATGTCAAATGCGTTAGTGTTTTTTAGATAAAATTCTAATCATACGTAAGATGTTTTTTGTATGAAATTGTGTCTTTGTTTTTCCCGTTCCATAGCGTATTTTTGTAAAAGTAAAATATTACATATAGGGAGTAGGCAGTTTATTTGTATTTATTTAAAAAGTACCTGTATAATTGTATGTAAATATCGATACGATATATTTCTGGTATATTTAAATTATTCGTCATTATTGATTTGGAAATGCTAACAAATCAACAGTTTCGAAACATTTTATTTGTTTTTAATTTGTATCGATATTTTTATAGATAACGAACAATGCTTTATATAAATCTGATAGATATATATCTTCGTAACTGATAATTTATAAGCAGTCAATACTCTCACATATGTACTTATAAAATAAAGACGCATTTGATCTATGTTATTTTTTTTATTGCCTACGTGGCCACCTATAATTATATTTTTAATTATCAAGTTGCTATATGACAAATGACAATATTTATTTGTAAAAGGTATGATTTGTTTAAAATTTACTTAATGTTATATTTAAATTAAAAAAATAATGATGCTTATGAATGTTAAAAAAAGAAAGCTAAATAATTATTATTGTTACATATTCGTTCTATTTAGCGATAATCCAAGCTAATCTGTAATGTGTGTCAAATGTCAAATTCTAAGTATTATAGGACATCAGACTCTATCTATAATGGTTTCCTTTTACGTTGACTTTGTTTTCATTAGATATCGTTTAGCCGTTTTTGTTTGATGAGCCCACAAACTTAAATTATTTTAGCAATATGCACTACTCTTTGTAGTATTATTTATCAACATGTAATAAAACATTACTACATTTATAAATCAAAATCTTGTTGCATAAATGACACTGGTACTGAAAAACAATACTATGAGTTCTTACAGTGTGCGTCAGCGTATCCTATTCATAGACAATAATTTAGTGGTTGTCACTCGGCGTTTAAATTTTATTATTTTTGCTAACACCCATATTAACAAACAACGCTTTTGCTAGTAAATTAGTAATACTAGGCGAAGCAAGAAAGATCTCAATACGTTCCACATGACAAGTCTTTAATTCAAATAAAACAAAACGTAATAACTCCAAGTGACAAACAGCCCCTAAAGTATCGTCACTTAGGCTTATGGATCCCTGGCCCCCTATTCACAAATCCAATCGGAAAGTATGTAACATCGAAACAAGATTCATACAAATTTCGATGGAAATGCTTCCGACTCGAATCGGATTTCTGAATCAGTACCCTGTACGTTGTGAGATTTCATAGAATTGTCTGTGATTACCGGTGTCACAGATTAGAGAATAAAAGGCAGATGGAGTACGGCCGAAGACTCGACTGGCGTCGAAAAGCAAATACAAATTTCAAAAGCAAACACAAAAATGTTTGTCTAGTTTGACAAAACAACGAGAGCTTCCTAATTTGAAAATTTCACTCACACAGATGCACGTGTACGTACGAGTAGTTAGCGTCGAGTCTTCGGAAAACTCCATTTGCCTTTTATTTTCTAATCTATGAAGGGTGTTACACAAGTATTGTTTATGAATATAAAACTTACTTGACTTCATCATTACACTCACTATACACAAACGTCGTGTTTGAACATACAATGGACACTGATAGCATATCACAATCAGGATTTGATACGTTATCCTAAAACGATAAGTATATCTGTATATGGAATATCGATTTATGACTAACGAGCATATCTCAACCAACTTTACCAAAAAAGGTCGGATTTTTGCTATTGTTCCTTGAGTATAATAATATAATATACCTATTTATTCAACGTTGAGTTGATTGACTGGAGTTTTATTAATAGCAATAATCATTGTTGTGTACAATAAAGTATAATAAATAAATAAATAAAACAACACTGAATTAATTTTATTATTTATTTTAAAATGTAAAAAAATATAAAATAGGGTTAAAAAACCTTAGGACACAATTGTAAAACAAAATCGTTGTTCTAAATTTAAAAACATTATTAACAATAATAGTTCATTAATGAAACGATACACAATGAGAACATAATATTATACCATCAATTAGGATTATATTAATTAAAGCTGTATACAATTATCGATGGGATAAACATACATACAAACCTAAGACTAGATTAACAAAACCCCAGGAAATACCCTAACCACAATTACTACATAAAAATAATAGCAATTACGCAGACTACAAAATTAAATAAAAATTTATAAAGGAGTTGAAAAATCTATAAGCAACCTTTTAGGCTTTCTTATATGAAATCTTCGGTTATACTAATGTAACAGATCAGTAAATATAGTGTCAGTCAAATGCTTTAACAATTAGTTCCCTACAACTAATGATGATAGTAATGCCCATGGCCAGACCCATACGACCCATAGCCGATAGAGGAAGATCCATAGCCGATAGAGGAATATCCTGACCCACCAACTATCCTGACTCCTCCCAACCCACTACCGATAATTCCACCAGACCCAAGCGCACCAGCAATAATTGACCCTCCTCCGAGACCTCCCCCAAGGCCTCCTAGACCTCCAATACCAGCCCCAGTGGATCCTCCAATGGATCCTGCAACTACCTGAGTAGCAACGGGTACTGCAACGGGTACTCTCACTGGAACAGCGGCTGGAACGCTCACTGCATACGGCTGGGGCACTGGAATGCCAACACCCCGAGTGACAGTCACTGGCACTGGCTGAGCTACTGGCACTGGATACGGCCTGTCCACAGGAACGGCTACTGGACGAGGAACGATGTGAGGCACTGGCTGGGGCACTGATACTGGGACGGGCCTCGGTTGTTCCACGGCCACTCCAACTGGAACGGCAACTGGAACTGCTCGGGGTACGCTAACTGGTACGGGTTGGGGCACTGGGATCGCGACGTTGTTGTAGTATTCTGAGTATGTCTGTCTAACTGGTATGCTTGCTGATCGCTTTTTCTGCTCTGTACTCGTTGTAGAGTGGAGACAGATTGCTAAAAGAATCTGGAAAGAAATTTAAGAAGTTTATAATTAATTTTATGAAATATTGATGATTATATCGGTGTTATTTTAATCTGTAACATATACGATGATTTCAAAAGTTTTTTTTTTTTTATTTTAATTTAAATTTAGTTTAATTCTAATCACGCACAAACTTTGAGCTCATAACTGACAAACATAATATAAAAATATCAAAACAAATGTTTTCATTTATTCCAAATTTTTTGGAATTTAAAATTACATAATATTACACTCACAAAATAAATCTTCATCATTTTGACTAGTGACTATACGTTAACTGTATCGATGGTGGCCAGTGATATGTTGTACCGATATATGTGTATCGTATTTATATGTTAAATGAATGTGGTGTGGTGACTGAGCCTTGCACGAAGAAAGTTTGTATCTAATGGAGCTGTTAATACTCCAAGACCACAATTTATTATCGCTTAGTTTGATATCCTATGTATAAGTTATATCGGACCCAAATACATTCTCATTGTTTTTAATCTAATAAAGTAGTCTTGTAGTCTAACTAGATTGCTTTTGTATAACTGTTTAACGTCAAGCTTTTTTTTAAATATTAGAAGGACATAACAAACACTGCAACAGACCAAATACTCTTTTATTTAATATTAAAATCATACTACTGCCACGAAATATGTATAAAGGCTGGGCAGAAATTTGTTTTTCATTGAATTTTGTTTCATTTTATATATTGTTTTATTCTCGTTTCTTAAGACAGCCTTATATACCTTAAACAATCCTACTTCGTACTACTAATTAATTTTTATTAGCCCTATTTGTAATAGAACATTCGGAGCATTTTTCTTTAATTATTGGTTATTCAAATTATTGAAATAACGTTTGATTAGCTTTGCCATTTTTAAAACTCCTCTTTTCCAAATGAATATTTTAAAAAATGTATGCTATACCCGAATCAATAAAATCTTTACTTTACAATAAATTCTAAAGTCTCTGAATTCACTTTTAATTCTTGTTAACTTCATAATGGATACGTATTTCATTTCATTTAATTTCAGTATTAACTTCTCTGTTAGTGTACTTTTACTTGCCCTCGTTACTCATTTAAAGGCATTTAAGGTAAAGTCTAGCGCTAGATTCAAACGTAATAGCCTAGGCTAAACTTACTAGATTTAAACGTAATACTTATGTAAGGGTTATCTGTAAGTCGTGACGATAAAGATTCAATTAGACGAGGAATTTGTGTTTAGATTTTAGACTGATTGTATCTATACTATAATATAACTATAATTTATAATAGCCAAAAATTTCTTCTCCTGCATTGTTATTATTTGTTTGGTGACGCATAAACTTTTCAAACTATTGGATGGATTTTAATAATTATTTTCGATTATGATAGATGGATTCTTGAGGAAGGCTCTAGCTTTACAAGGCTACCGGCAAAGCAAAGCTTGTTTGCATATAATGTATACTGTTTCGATAAGTCTGACAAATATAGCCTGTTGAGAAATAGGGAAATTTCAACTACATTACTAAAGATTGGTAAAAAAATTAGTATGAAGAAGTCCTATAAAAGGGATGAATGGATAAAATGTTCCCTTTATAGTAGAGGATACTAGGTTTTTCACCCATTTAATAACAAGGTGAAAATTATATTTAAACAATCATTATATGTTTGTGAATGTGTAGGTACCAATAGCGTTTCATTTAAAAAATCATGACTATTAGTAAGTTAAATTATAAAAAAAAATATATTTTGTAAAATTTTACCCTCTTGTTTATCAAACTCACAAATTATATAATGTTTTTTACGTTTGCAAAAAGCCTCAGGGCTGTAACAAATTCTGGACACACTGGGAAGTAAAACTCATGGCTTTAAAAGAGAGAGTGTATGTTCATGTTTCGCATTATAAGAAATGACCTTTATTTTGAGCAAGAAAACATTTAAAATGCAATATATTACAATACATATCGACGATACTTTTTAAATTTTATTTAATTTTTGGTCACCCTTCAAGGGTCGTGTCCCATAACTCGAACGGAATGTTTCAAAATTTATTCAAAAAGATTTGATACTCTATCTATGTGACAGTTTCGAGCAACGGTTATATGTATTCTTTAGACTATCATAATTCTACGACTCATTTGTGAATGTACCCTAGACTCATGGGCGGACTATCATGAGATACACATGTTCCATCCTATTATCACTTTCTGTAGCATCAAAACGTGTAACATTATTTCAAATTTTGGTCACGGCAGCTTTACTGAAGAAAGCGAATAGTAAGTGAGATAAGAAACCAAAGAGAATAAAAATGTTAAAAGCAATTTTTTATTCAAAAACATATAAAAACAATTCGCTTCAAACAATTACTTTTACGAGAATTTTGCCTATTAGAGGTGGTTCTATTAACATAAGACCGTCATTTGTGCATGTCAATTTTGTGTCAGACCACTATTGTCTGCCTATTTGGTGTGCAATAAAGTAAGATCATATTTTTACTCTCAATTCAAATAATAGTTATACATAACTAGTCGCGCCCAGAGGTTTAACCCGAGTAACTTCTGATCCCGTGGCAACTCCGGGATTAAAAGTAGCCCATATGTTATCCTGATTGTTATCCTGATTCCTTATCTATATATATGTCAAGTTTCATTATAATCGGTTCAATAGTTTTTGCGTCAAAGAGTAACAAACATACATCCTCAAAAACTTTCCCATTTATAATATTAGGATTACATCAAGAAATAACAATACAAAGTAAACAGTATCAGACAACTATATTTATACCCGATACCCACCTATCCCATAGAACGACTGGCCTTTATAGAAGGCGGTTACTGCGCAATTGTAAGAAACTCCGATTATTTCGACACACTGAATTTATTATCACTATCCTTTGCACTATTGCTTTGTTGGTTCGTTCATTTAACATGTAGTGCATATTCGTTTGATTTTATGTAAATGAGGTCGATACAATCAAACGTTTAACGACTTACGATTCTAATTTATTCGTAAGGGATGCTGAAATATATCGACAAAAATTCCAGCTGCATGTCTTGTTGTATTAAACCAAAAACTACCAAACAGTATTTTATTGTGTTTGTTTTATAGTATTTTATTTAATATGGAAAGTACTCGCGTTAAGACAAACAAAAGAATAAACCGCGTCAAAGTAAAATTATTTAAAAGTATTTTATTTAACTACAAAAAAAAATTGTAAAGTTTTCATCAATAGATAGTGTATTGGTTGGTTTTTATATTTGATTTATTATGCTGGTGAAGCTCAGGTTAGAAGCTAGAAATGAATAAAGGTAATTTCACTTTGAGGTTATTAATGGACCACACTGTTAATTAGAAATATTAAATTAGATTTAAGATCTGTTGTCGGCTTGAATGATGTCGGTCCACCTATATTATGTAACAAACTAGGTGCATTAAAATAGATTTTGTAAATTCAGCTCTAAGTCTTTGTCTGATTAAATTAGGATCTCATCTTGACTGAAATAAAAAATGTCCATTAAAAAACGCCTGACACTTTTTGAAAACAATTTTAAAATGTACAAATTTTTCGCAACTTGGATACTTTGAATCTTAATCTTCTTTGTATGCCATCAGTTATGGTTTATGGAACAAATATTTATGTTAAAGCCATTTGTAAGTGAGCTAAGCAATTAGTTTCAATTACAGAATATCCTACGCAAAGCTTCCATACATAGTAACATCACAAAATATGTATCAATGAGCGGTGAGGAAAAGCCTTATTCGAACGACATTTTTCGACGCAAACTTCTGGCGAAATATTTTGCAATAGCCTTTCTTTTGAGAAATTGTCCTTTTGACGTGATGTTTGAATTTGTGTGTTAAATTGAAAATGGATTTTTTCGGTGAAAAGAGCAACTTCTGGAAGTTCTTACCGGTTTTTTTCGGTAGAGACTACCTTCCGAACCGGTGGTAAGTAAGAAATATGTATAACTTATGTAAAATGTTCTAAAGTGCCTCGATGGCGGACATGGAAAATAAGAGTTTCAACTTTGAATTCATATACTACACAAGATGTAAAGTTCTATGCACCTCATTGGGCTATAGCAAATTTCCATAGCCACGCCAGACCGAGATATTATAGGTCTCTAGGTTGACCAGGACCTTTAGGTTGTAACAACACGCTATCCTCTGACCCAGTGAGACGATCCATCTATAGCATATTAGATACCAATGAGGAATAAGAAAAAGCCTTATTCAGCTTACATTTTTGACGCAAACTTTTGGCCGAGGGACGTCCTTTCTTTCGAGAAGTTGTCTTTTTTATAGTAAATATTGTCTGCCTAAGATTAAAAGTATATCTCTTAAAGCGGAGTCTCATGATTTCAACCGGGTATATCTCCCGTTTCTGTGGTATTTCCGGGATAAAACGTATCCTACGTCCTTTCTCGAGTTTCAAACAATCGCTGTACAAAATTTCATCTGAGGATTATTATTTGTGCTTTATTTGGGTCCGCCATAGGGGCATGGCATATTTTACATACGTTTCACCTTTATTTCTTATTAGCTGCGCCCCAGAACTTCGCTCCTATGGGAATTGGGATGACATATAGCCTTCCTCGATAAATGGGCTATCTAACACTAAAAAAATTTTTCGAATCGGACCTGAAATTAGCGCGTTCAAACAAGCAAACTCTTCAGCTATATATTAGTATAGATTTATAAGAAAGAAGGTGATCAGCAAATTGTGTCGTGATCGACCGAGACATTTTTTTCCACTGATAATCAACCCAGGTAGGTCGTAACACATGCACTAACCACCGAGCCATACACATCCATGGAATACTAAATTATTTATCAATGAGTGGTCAGGAAAAGCCTTATTCAGCCCACATTGCTTGACGCAAGCTTCTGGCGAAATATCCTGCGAGAAATTGTCTTTTTGACATGGTAATTATTGTCTGTGTAAGATCGGTAAGTAAATCGGTATTATTAGCGTCTTTGGATTGGGTTTTCTCGGCTAATAGCTGTTTGTAATGGAGCTCTGTGCCAATATAAAGATTTACTTGCATCGGGAAGTATTTTAATGTTCAGTTCTACTTGAAGAATGTTTTGGGCAAGTTGTGATTTTCGGCTGACGGTCTGTTATTCTCTAGATTTTTAGACTTAGGTTAATAAAGTCGTTAATTAACCCAGTTTTCGATTTTTAGGTATTCATTATTTTTAAATTGAAGAATTAATTGTATAACTCTACGGTACGGGTCACATGTAAATTTAAGTTGTGAAGGGCGGAAATGTGATAGTTGAATATTAATGTAATTGAGTGCTGTATCAAATTCAATTGTTTAACTTAAACTATATAATTTAGTATACGTTACTTAAAACTGTTTAGCAACTATAAAACTTGCAGTAGCACAAGCGAAACTTTTAGACGAGATTACTTAACTATACTTATTAAATCATTTATACGGTACACCTATAATAAGAAATAAACTATAAATAACAATTTCCTATACTCCGCCCTGTATTTACCTCGATAATATTATCTAACATGATTCACTCATTCATATAGTAAGAGCATTCATTCCACGTACGAGAGCCTCGTGGCATTTCTATTATTCTAAACTAGTTTACACAGACATAGACCTACTTATCCTAGTGACTCTACTGACCCTAGTTCTGTCGGTATGTTTGTCGCTAGATTGGCAATGGCGTAACAGGAACACATATTACTTTTAGTACCATTATTTAAAATACATTTCCTACCTCTTTAGTCTAATTGCGACTTAGGATACGAGTTTAAAAGTTCTGGGTTCTATCCCAGGTGAAATAAAGCTATTCAGACTTCAAGAAATTTAGAGTACAAATTCTTAGAATTAACAGCGCAAAGGGACACCAATATCATCAGCCTATGAGCAGAATGAAGTGAGAATAGAGCTAATGATAAAGAATGGGGAGGGCAGTTTATCATTAAGACTTTAATCATTATGTCAGGACAAAGGGCTTCTTGTGGCGTGAACGACCTAAATAGGTTGGCATCTATAATGTCTCCTGCGTAGTTGACAATTCTTTATTGAAATAGACAACCATAGTCGATAATTAGTCATATGGATTTTATTATGATTAATCTCTTATTACGAAATTTGCTTAAACCTGCACTTTAGTAGATCCAGGTCTGCTTCACTGCGTAACTTCTAACACATCCTCGACCCCTTCAGATTCTGAAGGAGTAGTAAGCCCATCTGTGTTTGTACGTACTTATTTTTTATATTTCTTTTCGGTGGTCAAAAATTCATAAATTTTTTATAAAATGAAACTCTTTTTTTCATACTATTTCCATATTTATTAATAAACTTTATATAATTTCCAACCATCATCATCAGGTAGTAAAAGAATTCAGTCCAATAAATGATATAATTATAAATATATTTCTATATATTTCTTACCAGTGTAATCAGAAATAATATTGGCTTGTGTATCACGTTCAAATAATTTTGATTTTGTGATGCTTTTTGTAATCACTTTTTTTTCTATGTTGATAATAAATAAAAAATGACGTAATTTGCCAAAACCTGCCCTTTACCAAAGAATCCAGGTCGCGCCAACAATAAACACGAAACATCTGAACCACTTGTAATGCAAAAAGTAAATGCTCAAACGGCGTGTTACGTGACTTGGAATGTCGGTCTGTCTGTCACACGTACTTAAAAGGATTGGAGATTTCCCGGCTGTTTTTCTTAATCATACCATTTATATAGATTATGTAATGCTATGTTTCAATTAGGCCGATTTTTTGTTATTTTTCCTTGTTTGTTTTAAAAATAATTTTAGGAGGAGTAATTAGATACATAAAACTATTGATTTTAACTAATTGAGCAAAATTATTAATAAAACAAGTAAATTGAAAGTTAATCAAAAATCATGCTTAAATTTATGTGAAAAATAGTAGAAGACATTTTTGGTGTTTATGTTATCCTTTTTTTTACATCGCTTTTCCTTTTATGTTAATAAAGAAAGTGTTTTTAAATATTCATTAAAAGAATTTATAGGGACGAGGGTAATAAAATATAGTGACATGTTACACTGGTTACTCACCCAGCCTAATCTAGCCCGCCATATACAGGCTGTTACACATAACTTTAGCAATCGATCCACTGATTGACTCATCCTGTATACCTACTAAATTAACGATATTTAAACTGACGGACATTTTAAATAAATATTTAAATTAAAAAAGTACAATTATTGATCTGAGACTGCCATTTTGAAAATGAAAAAAAATATATTTTGCAATATTTTAACAAATATTTGAAAATAACTATTGCAAAGACAAAAACAATAAAGTTGTTTTTTTTATTTATTCTGTTTTTATTTTTACGAATATACAAGTGGTAGCAAAATTCATTCATACTGTGTCAATTATCGCTCACCAAAAATACAAAAATTAGTTCTATAGTGTTAATATCTTTCATTCACAAATTCTGTAGAAACGCGCCATCTTATGTCACCACTTAAGTAGAGCTCGATTCCATATAATCCATAGAGCATATGACAACTGTCTAGATACTTTATGGTTTTTAATAGGGCTGCCTATTATAAAGTTTTCCCCCTTTATAATACAAATATAAAAGGAGGAAAACTTTTCTTCCCGAATGGGGATTCCCCGGATTTTTACCCATAATAGAGAAAGATCTGATACTTTTTGTGTCACAATGGAAATAATAGTATTTTCTTGTGTTTGTTTTAACGCGAGTACTTTCATATTAAATAAAATTATTATAATTTCCATATTATTAAATAGAATAATGTTTTTATTTTTTTTACAGCAAAATTATGGTATTCAACCAAAGACCAACTTTACCTAAAGTTGCAATATGCAACTATTTTTTTATTTAAAAACGAGCAATCGCAAAAAAGTCAATCTAAAAAGTCCGTTTTTTTTAATTTTTCTCCGACATTGATAATTTAGCTTACGGTAGCCCTACATTAAGCCTATGTTATGGATAGTCCTAGGTATTAATTTGAGGTTTAAACCGAGTTTAGTTGACTACGTTTATGTAACTTTAAGAAGTTATACAAGCATGATTATGTGTTTTAGTCTGCATGAAAGTACTAATTGATTTGGATTTAACACGTTAATTTATTGAGGTTATTTATAGAATACTGAGATATTTTCTCATGAATTAAACAATCTACACTAATATTATAAAGAGGAAAACTTTGTTTGTTTGTTTTGGCTCAAAAAATACTGGACCGATTTTAAAAATTATTTCACCATTCGAAAGCTAAATTTTCCACGAGTAACATAGGTTATATTTTATTTTGGATATTTGGGGGTTTTTTTCAAGGTGAAAAAATTTTGATCAAGTCCCACGGGAGCTGGGAAAACAGATATACGCGGGTAAAACCACGTAGCACAACTAGTTATATATATCTACAAAGGTTCTTAATATATTATTTATTTACCATCAACTTTCTTTCCTTCGATTGGTGCAGTGGATAGAGCGCCGGAGGGTTCTTAAGTCTTCAATAAAGAGGCTTTGCTCTGTAAGGGTAAAGTCCTTATAACAAAAATGCGTCCAGATGTACCAGACCGTGGCTGTTCAGTACCATGCGAAGCCGGTACGGACTTCATGAGGGAGGCTTCACATCAAATGCATTACTAAATCATCAACAGGCTTAAATTGTAACACTAATGAAGTTAGAATACATGTGTCGCCTATTCCTACCCGTGAGTATCGTAAGAGGCGACAGAGGGTAATTCTGCTGCATAAAATCTGCAGCAATAAAAGACTGAGCATTGCACGATTGGGCCAAGCTCGCATCGGTGTAATTACCACCCCCAGCAGAAGACCGGCGTGAAGCAGTATTGCACTGTGTTTCGTACGGTAAGCGGGGGCCCAGAGGCCTGTATAGTGTATAACCAAACCATTCCTCTCCCGTCCTGTTCTACTCCCCTTCCGGTTAAGCCGGCAAGGCATCTGCGACGCTTTTATGTTGCAGATAAAATAATAAAATAAAAAATAAAAAATGATATACATGGGCTGCGGTCAGGTCACTTAACATAAGGTGAACCGCATGCCCCGCTTGCCTGCTATAACCTAAAAAAAACCCGTACTGAACGCCACTGAAGCCTTCAGGAGACTAACGAACTATATTTTCATCTAAGGCCGGTAAAGCACTTGCGATCAATTCAATGTCAAGTGTGGCATATCAAAATCAAATCAAAATATCGCCCACCAATTGTTCAATACTTGATTTCACCCACGTATTTTTTCCTATTTCCCTTAGATTTCCAGATTCCCGGGATAAAAAGGAGCTAACATCCTTTTTCGGAATCCAATCTATATTGGTACAAATTTTCATCCAAACCGGTTAGTAATTTAGGCGTGAAAATGCAACAGACAAACAGACAGAGTTACATTCGCATAATATTAGTAAGGATATCTACATTTAAGGCCGTTTTCAATATTGTATCTATCCCTTGTTTTGCTTACTAAAGTAAGACAAATCTATCTATTTGCACTTACTTTGATATCAATATTGTTATGGCTTTTGTCAATCTTACGTTATATAATCTGAGATAACAATCTATCTATAATGTTTGATACAATATTGAACGGCCGTTAGTGTGAATCCACCCCACCTAACCTACATCAATAACGTACAGTCACAATTAATTGGTGATTATGTGTATTTAACGAGTCAAGTATTAGGAAGATTGATATTATTATGAACGTAAAAACATTCCTGGGTGTCGTAAGCCCACCAGTTCAACCGCATCATTTACATTGGATCTCAATTAACACGAACTAGATAACACTTACTTAACTATTTGAAATACGGGGTGTTTTAAATAAACTGAAAAAATCTAAGAGAAAGCAAAGGTGATCTTGCAAATTTTTCTTGTCATATTTTATAATATTCCTCCTTGAAACTTGGCTGGTCTTTTCTGAAATAAATTGTCTTAGGATAGTTTTTTCTTTTTGTCATAAAATTTTGTCCTCACACACTTTCGCATTTATAATATTAGTAGCATTTGTGTACAAAAGTACAGAAAATTATTGAGCGGAGCGAAGTGTGAGGTTTATACAGATTGAAAGCTTTGCAAAACGAGAGAAAAGCTAAAACATTACTTGATGTTTAAAAAACAATCACGATTTTCAGCCTAAAGAGTACTAAATAACTTTAATTTTATTTTGTTATACAGTCAAAGTCACATTGTCGCAAAATCCCTCCCCCAAATCTTTCTTTGGTAGCTTCTCACCAAACCTTCTTAATCCCTGAATAGGCTGTGAGGTCTCAAAAAAGTCACAAGTTGACAATTTTGACTACACACAAAAAAGTTCTGCGCAAACATACATTCAAATTTAGAATCATCGTCTTTGGATGTCGGGTAAAAGAAACTGAAATAACAGGAATTGTACTATACAAATAATACAACATAATTGCGTTACAGATATAGTCGTTATGACTTATAACATAAATTATTCGTAATTAACTTGTCTTGTTACCTATTGATTACTATTTCTATTTGCACGTAAGACTTCTCCCACAAAGACTGACTGCTTTGTTAGTTCAGTGGTTGGTTGCATCATCATATGAGCTCAATGGAGGATCTCGGGTTCGAATCTGAAAAAATGTTATTAAGACTTTCTGAGAAAAAATCTCAATAGTATGCCTTAGTCATGAAATTGGAGTTATGTACATCCCCGTCGGTCCTGCGCCTGATCTCTCTCCGAACGTTTGGAAATGCCGGCCCCTCGCATCTTGTGCTTGGGTGTACACTTGTGTATAATATTTATTTTTATTTTTTTTAATATCTCCCGCGGAGTTGGTCCGCCCCAAGAGACATCGGCCGCTGTGGTCAAGATGATTTTTTTTCAATGTATAAAAACTGTACTTTTCTCTCACCCTTTTTATGTTGTTACACGCCTTTTAAGTGTTTTTTTTTTAATTGTTGATAAAAGCCCGTAAAATATGCAAAATGAATAGAGTTACACTATTTACAAGGTATATCGAACTAATTTTTGGTCGACTTCTGACTACTATCTGCGCACTAAATTATTTTTCAAAAATTTTGTGGATCCAAGCAATCCAATTTTTCTGAAAGATCAAGCTCTTTTGGAAGCCTCAATGTTCGCGTCGGTACTGAATTGACTATAAAATCACAATATTTGCACTACAAGAAATATATTTTCTTGTTCAACTAATCCACAGGTTTTAAAAGTTAACCAATTTGAACACATGGTTGAACTACGACTAGTTAGAGATTGATTCAAGTAATTTGCAATACCAGCAAGTATTGTTGAATGAAAACATTCACCCATCTCAAATTGCCTTTCAATGAACGTTCTCAACCTTCTAATAAAGGCAATACAAACATTGCATCTGTGAAGGACCCCGCACTTAGCACGGACATTGCGGCCAAACCTTGAATATGTAGGCTTCCAAAATAGATCGTCTTTGAAACACCTTCGAAAATGTATCGTAACTTTGCGCCCTAAGATTGGAAATTGCATGCAGTGGGAATGTACTTAAAACCTTTTGAATCAGTAAGGAGAATCAGTGCAATTTTGGGTACAATTAATTATTAACCGAATTGTGACACCATAGAATCCTTTTTGCAATATCATCACATACCTATACCAAATGATTTTGTATCTGTGGTGTGGGAACAGTGTCCCTTTCATGTAATTTATGCAACGTTCACAATAAATCAATATGTAAATTGGAAATAATTGATTCTGCCACTTGTTTCGTCACACTTTCGTTATAATTTCTGTGATAAATGGAATATCTGTTTAGTTATAACCTGTAGTATTATATAAGAGCCAGTTTTGACGTAAAACACGGTACTAATGATAACTATGTAACTACTTTTAGAGTTAATTGATACAATTCATACTTTATTTAAATATCGCAGCCAGTTCTCTACTTACTTCGTAATTATAATAATAATCAATATTCTTTTAGAAAAATATTAGAGGAGATAGTTTTTAAGCATTCGTAATAGTTCTTCCTGCCATGTGTTTAAGGGACACCTCATATACATATGCCAGTGTGGAAAACATACTTCACACAGATTTTTTATACAATAGCAGGCGAGTGGAGCATACGGTTCATCTAATAGTGACCTACCGCAGCCCATAAACATATGCATCAAATTGTCGCAGATTTCTCGCCGGCTTGAAGGAAGGGGAGGTGATAAGGAGAGGACTAATGATAGGAATTTGGGAGAGGAGTACAATAGGATAGTAAAGGAACGGGATGGGGATACAGGCCTCCGGGCCTGCGCTCTCCGTACGAATCACAGTGCAATACTCCTTTACCCCGATCTTCTTCTCGAGGGTGGTAATTTCATCAGTCCAAGCTTGGCCCAATCGTGCAATGCTCGGCTCCCACTTTTTTATTTCTGAAGATTTTACAAGAGTATTGTTAAATTAATAAAACTCCTTTCATATCAAATTAATATAACTCCATAAAACGTTTATTAAAGTAGTATAAAGTCATTAATTATGAAAATAATGTAGACATAATGAGATACCTACAGCACGCGGTTCGAACTTATCCAATTTTATGTCTTGTTAAGTAACTGTAAAAGATAAAAATATTTTTTGTTCGACTTTTTATAATGACCCTTAACAATTTTAAAGTACAATCAAAAGGGATCATGTCTCAAGCAAGTGTCGATAACATTTTATTGGCCAATTTGAGATTTTTCGAATACTAAAATGTGGTCACTTGTTATGCAATGGACGTGCTCAGGTTGTAATGGCCCTTTGTTATGGCAATTTCGCGAAATGTGGAGTATTTTAACCGATTTGCAATATGGAGTATGCTTCAACATTTTAAAAGAAGTTCCAATTTTATAGAAGTATGA
Organism: Phoebis sennae; assembly: GCA_001586405.1. Lineage (NCBI taxonomy): Eukaryota > Metazoa > Arthropoda > Insecta > Lepidoptera > Pieridae > Phoebis > Phoebis sennae. Next base: position 78,404 of record LQNK01000605.1, on the reverse strand, counting down.
ATGCTTTATAAATTTTAAAAAGGTTTTAAGTATTTTTAAAACAGTGGAGGTTCTAAATGTGGTTGAATTTAAGGCGCAATATAATCTTACTAATATTGTAAATGCGAAAGTTTGTGTGGATGTGTGTACATACATACTAACAAACATACATATGTTTGTTAGTGCTACACGCAAAAACTACTAAACCGTTTACGATGAAACTTGGTATACATATAGATAAGGGTTCAGAATAACATATAGGCTACTTTCAGGGATCAGAAGTTACGCGGGTGAAACCGGCATTATATAATATAATAACAATAATGTATAAGTTTACGGAAAAATTGTACATTAAAAAAATCCCAAATGAAGGTCCGCCAATCCAAAGTATAAAAATATTTTAATATCATAGCAACTAGTATCATATTTGATATAGTAATGTGCACAATTTTATGAACACAACAATATCGGAAATGCAAAACTTCATGATAAAATTGATTATTTACGGAGCGCGGCGGTAATATACCTGCTTACTGACTGGTCGGAATAGTCATAGTCTTTATTGTGATTAAAAATATGTGAAGGAAATGCAGTTACTTGAATATTCCTAAATTTTCATGTCCTAATAATGTTTGGATTGAATGTAGTGACTCGTATGTATCCTAGTATTATACTGGCATGAAACGCAGTCTCTATTTATTCATATTATTTACATACAAATGAGTTACCAACCTTAATGTTAAATACTTTGACATGCTTTTATTACTAGTATTTTTATTGTTAATTGTTAAAATTGTTAACATTTACGTTGCTTAAACAATATTTTAATCACTGCTTAACTTGAAAAGTTACATCATTTATTAAGGATATTATACAACTGCCCAGACTACTAAAGAATCTATAGGTACACGATTGCTAAAATCTATACAATAATATTAAAAAGGAAGAAAGATTTGTTTGTTTGTATTGAATGGGCCAAAACTATAGGACCGATTTGGATGAAATTTTATTTAGAGATTCTTTGAAGCCCACGGAATGACATAGGATATTTTTATCCCGGAAATCCTACGGGAACGGGATATATACGCGGGTCAAACCACGGAGCAATCAATATTTGGAAACATGCATAAAAGATTCTGTGCCATGACTTTTCAAGTCTCTATAAATTTATTTCGCGAAAATCCATTTAATCAATTTTAATCTATCTTTTATAGTCATATAGGCATAGTCTATAATTTAACAAAATTAATCAATCATTAGCAAATAACAAATTTATAAAGTAAGTTAGTCGCATCGTCGACTTTAGCAACACAACCTTTGATGCCTTTAAGTACGGTCTTTACATAGGTTTATCAACATTTTTGCAAGAATAACAAAGACTCGTTACCTCATGAAAACCATTCAATTATTATTAACCTAAAAAATGCACATTATTGTAATTTTTAAGGGAAGGTCCTGTATTCTGAGGTACAGTTTTTGCCATTCGAAATGCAAGAGCCCAACATAATCTTTCTTGCTCCAATCCACAAGCGAAATCTTTTTATTTACTACGTTATGCATATTAGATAAGTATTACGGTAATCCTGTATTATGTATGTAACTTGTAACGAACCAGGTTTAGACAATGTGTCCCACACTTACAATGGAGTCTATAACAATAATCAGTATTGTAAAATAAAAAATTTTCATTGTTTTATTGTGAAATTAATATTAACATAGGTTAAGATCATTGAATGCAATGATTTTTAATTAAGTTCTCAATAAATTTTGGTATTTAAACATGGACAAACATTTTTTAAATGTTTATAACAATTTGAAATGTACTTTTTTATATGTAGAGTTAAAATTTTGATATTTGTAAACTTTAAATAAATAATGTTTATTGAACGAATCAAAAACAACAAGAAATAATAAAAAAAATCGTACTTCAATAGCAAAACGATGTTTTATTTTTTGTGGAAAATTATATTCTAAAAATAAAAGCAGTAGAAACTCACACATAAGCGCATTATGATTGATTCATTATTAACATATTTTGAATCTGTAAAATAAACAAAAAATAATTGGCGCGCATTTTTCGCGCCAAAACTTTATGACAACTGTCAAATTGAAACTTTTTCATAATCGCATAACCTAGTCAATAACCACTACTTTTCGAAGTGCATTATTAAGTAGGAATAATATCTGGTTTGCATAAAATTACAAAAGCTTTCCTAGTTATAGGTTAACTAATAACCCTTGCATCAACCGAGGAATTTGAAATGGTTTAATCTTAAATGTGGGTCGTTTCGATACCTACTGTCCTTTTTAAAGCTCAGGAAGCGATTGGATTGTGCTGCAGAATATTATAAAAATGGGATATTTTAAAAGTGACTAACATTTTTGAATAGTGAATTAGCTGATAATTTTATTGGACGTTGCTTAATCCTGTTTGCAATTATTTTACTTTTTATTTTCTTTTCTATTTATTTAATGAATTTACGTTTAATTTACATAATATCATCATTTTGTTCTCAAATTGCGTGAATACAATTACAATATCGAAGGATATTTTTTATTTATTGAATAATTTATTTAATAGAAAGGTAGTGTCATATATTTTGTCTCAAAATGATTATGATAAATGATTATTATATCGACGTTAAAAATATAGATTACATATTTCTTATGATACACAATAATTAAAAATTTTAAAATAATTGTCTATCTTAATTATTAATTCTTCGATAATTCAAAGTTTTAGAACAAAATTCACCGTCTAAAATCAAATTGAAACACCTAGCTGATTCACTAATAATCTATTTTCCTACATTCCCGCTACACCGTACTAGCATACAGTTGCGTACCTCCCCGTGAAGTGGGGTTCGTTCTTATATAAATACAAAGAGCCCTGATACCAACATCAGTGTAACATTTGTGTACAGTGTACTAACAAACATGAAGGCTTTTGTAAGTTCATTTTGTGTTTTAGAACGTTGCACAGATTGTCATAAGCAATCGGTTTTTAAAATTGGCGCGAATTCGAAATTCAATTCAATTAATCTTGATTTTATTTTTTTTGTATTAGCATAACTATTATTATTAATTTTTCAATAAGATTATTATTTAAATAATAAATTTTCGTTCATGCATAAAACATTAAGGCTTCTACATTTCCAATATAATCTTTCTTCTTAAATTGAACTGAATGCAGTTTAATGCTGCCAAAGTTTAACGAAAAAATTAATTATTATATTTTATTTAATTATTGCAATGATTCCAAAACATTAAAACCGTTAAACTTCAATATGTTATATTTAATAATACTAAATAATATGAAATAACTTAGTTTGTCTATTTTTTCTATAATAAAAATAATTTTTTTTCTAATTGTATCAGCGACGCTAAGTATAAACCTGACGCAATTTCGATATAAACCAGAGGGCATTGTTATGACCGAAAAAAATATAATATATAACGACAAATATTACAATAAACATACGTATAACTACAAATAAGATTGAAGTATATACTAATTAAGTTACGTGGTTCGTGTAATCAGGTTAATTAATAACTATCCATTTATTTGTTCAAGTATTTCACTACTAATATTTAACAGAAACATGCTGTAATATGTGCACTTTTTGAATTAATAAGATAAAGTATAACATTATTTTTGTACACAATTAATCTGTAGAGTTCCTCATAAACCTTTCATAATCAGAAATATTTTTTAATCCATCCAGTAAATTCGGAGATTTAAAGCATTTTACAAATGTTCTCCTTCATAATATTAAGGATCAAATTTTTCTACATAACGAAGCTCTATTTAAATCGATTATAACGTTAATTACATAACACCCGGCGATTGAAAGCGAAACCAAAACACAAACAATAATAAATCATTCATCAAGTGCCATAATATCCTGTTAAATATTCTTGTCCTGTAGCAAATTTCGTTTTCGTGGACGCAATGCATGTCGGTCGTGAACTTTTTGTCGTGGAAAAGTGCTTACAATACTAAGTTCTTGTGATAAATGGATAATTGCAACGAAATAGGACGAACAGTTTAGAGTCAGTACTACTCGTATTAAGTTAAAACTCTGAATTGTTTGATGTAAGAAGGATTATTGAGTAAAATAAGTAAAAACTGTTGTTATAGCTTGCAACTTTAAATTTGTTTCTGATTAAAAATTTAAAATTTTTATTATTAACTTTTAGTAATAAAGTCGGTTTTCCTACGTGATATGGTATAATTCACTTTTTATTAATGATTCAATCAGGACATATCATTCAAACTAAAGAATAGACAACAATCAATAGACCTTTTGCAATATAATTAATTTGCTTAAAAACATCACCCGCAGTAAAGTTATACAATATCTTTGGATCTAAAGTTATACAAATTATTTCATTTACGAAAAATACTCTCTTAAACGTACGTAAAAAGCCCATATCTATAATGTATTTATATTGTCTTGCAGATTGCTGTTCTTTTCCTGACCGCGGTGCTCGCCGACCCAGAGGCGAAACCAACCGAGTCCAAAGTAGTCCAAAAGCGTAGTGGTCTCGTTGGTCACTATGGTGGGCTTTACGGGGGACATGGGTATGGCTTGGGCGGCTCCTACATCTCATCTGGATCAGGCCTTGGACTGAGCGGAGGATACGGCATCGGTGGAATCGGAGGAGGCATTGGAAGTAAGTGTTATATGTCTATGAATATCTACAGTAGAAGTTTGTCACTATGGTTGGATTTACGTAGGACATGGTATGGCTTGGGAGGTTCCTTCATATCATCAGGACTTGGGCTTACCGCAGGAAAGCATAAAATGTCTACAATCAAAATCGTTTCATTTGTTAGTTCAGTTAGTTTTTTCGTTAATGTAAGCTGTGATGTATGTTTTCGTAATATATAAAGTATTTGCAACTAATGGCCTTTAAAATGCGCATATAATGGTTTGACATATACAATTATGTGTGCAAAAAATATCAAGTGACATGAAATATTGAAATTGAAAGTCTGATCTCATTACCCTTTAAAAACCTATTTGACAGCGCAATTTAAATTTACGTTGTGCATACTTAATTTATTATTAACTACATTTTGATATCACCCATTTAGTTTCGCAAATTCATTAGTAGTAACAACTTTTTTGTCATATCCTTAACTAACAAATCATTCCCCAAAACAGAACAATCAGCACGCATCAAATACTTATTACGTAACCGACAGTAATATATTGTGAGCCATCCTGAATAACCCGCATCCCGCGATTCGGTTAATTAACACAACTAATACATCAACATTGCAAAAATATATCGAATCGGCCAATTAGTCCAGAACAATTGAGTGATTGCAAGTGTCCATTTGCGTGTGTAAACTAATTAACTGACGAATGTAATAGTTGAAAAACCGAACTATTATGTACGTATGTAAATCTTGTATTGGCGATTTGTATTTAAATTTGATTAATAAGTCTCCGATTGTGAAGTACAGTTTATTAGACCGGTGGTAGGAATGACTGATGATTGGTAAACAAAATTATGCGACTGAATTTCATTATTCGTGGTTTGTTGTCTGCTTGTCAATAAAATGCTGTGAGCTATGCAACATTATACAACTAATTAATAATAAAAGTAAATTATGGTACAATGCGTCAGTACTTCTTCAGTCCAGTTGAATAATCTTATACTCTAGCTCTTAAGAACATAATATAGTCAATCTAAATTATTTATTTTCCTAATCTCGCAGTATTTAAATTTTATTCAAACATTGATGGAAATGCTTGACTTTTAACTTGAATTCATTTTGTCGTTTAGCATATGAAACTAGGATGTGCAACATTAGCTGATGGAATGTGAAAAGAATAAAACTAAAAGGGAATCAGTGATTAGGGAATTTAAATTAAATGTTATGGATGTTGGTCTGATTTGTTCCATTTTAGCGAGTCCCAAATCAAAAATAGCAAAAAAAAATTGTAGTTTGGTAAAAGATCCCTAGTCAGTGATTTCCTTTAAGGTGTTAATAATTAGTAGATTAGTATTATATTGCTTTATAAGTTACGATGGGGTTGACGTATCCAAGAGGATAAAAACCCCTTTAAAAATATAGATTAAAAAAAGCATACGAAACTGTCAATAGACGTCGACAGAACATACATTGATTGATTGAAAAGAGCATCACTTACTATTAAATATTTCATTCAAGGTGGTATCGGCATCGGCTCAGGCGCCATCGTCGGCGCGGACGTACACACAACAGTCACCAAGCACGTCGGCGTGCCCGTGCCTGCCCCGTACCCAGTCGCCGTCGACAGGCCCGTACCCGTACCCGTTAGGGTAAGACTTCATTGTCACATCATTTGTTTCAACATTCTAGGGTTAGAAAAGGTCATCGATTCATAGCCGTTTTCAATATTGTATCCATCCTTTGTTTTGCTTACTAAAGTTGATCAAATGTATCTATTTCCACTTTGATTTCAATATCCTATGACTTTTGTCTATCTGATATAACAATCTATGCATAATCTTAGATGCAATATTGAAAACGGCCGTTAGGAGGAAAGGAGATTATTTTTGAGTGATTAACAGTCGTAAGCTATTAAATCAATTATTACATCCTTTAATTCATCTTGAAGAAAATGATGAATACTTTTCTCAAGATCTGATATGTTAGTATGAAGGCAACACATGTTATGTTCAATAGTGAGTACATTAATTTATTACTTGAATGATAATAATGTCTGTCTGAAATTAGTTAGTCTTATTTATTTGTAACGGATGATTAGAACATTTATTGATGTCATCCTTGTGTATAAAACATAATATTATAATTATAGGTGTCAGTGCCCGTCCCCGTTGACCGTCCCTACCCCGTGGCAGTGCCCAGGCCCTACCCAGTCGCTGTCGAGAAGCCCGTCGCCGTGCCCGTCGACAGGCCCGTGCCAGTGCCCGTGCCCCATGCCGTGCCCTACCCAGTAGTTAGAAATGTAAGACGGAATTTTAATAACCATACATAGTGGATCCCAGCCAGTTTCTCATGCTGAGCTCTACATTTGTATGTTTCTAATTGATTTCCAATAAAATATTCTTATAGATGGACTGATGGTGCGCTCTTCACTACCAACTACTTGCAAGTTACAATTTATATTGTGTTATGCAGATTTAAATTTAGCCCTGGTATTTCTTATATTGTAATAGTAATCAAGAAGCATTTCACTCATACCTTCAAAGTTTCGTTGCAACATCATTTATTAACAAGTACTTAACTCTTGCAGGTCGGCGTGCCCGTCCCAGCCCCATACCCAGTGCCAGTGCCCAGGCCCGTGGCCGTGCCCGTTCCCCAGCCCGTAGCCGTGCCCGTCGCCACCACCGTCGTCGCCGGAGGCAGCGGAATCGGACTCGGTAGCGGAATCGGAAGCGGTATCGGAATCGGTAGCGGTATCGGTAGCGGTATCGGAGGTGGTCTCGGAGGCGGCTACGGCAGCTACGGCGGCGGCTACAGCAGCGGCTACAGCAGCGGCTATGGCATCGGCCACGGTAGCAGCATCAGCATCGGCCACGGAATCGGCCACGGCATCGGCCACGGCATCCATTAGATTCGGTTATCGGTGCGGTGTGTGAGCGTACGTTAATTGATCATCGTTTTGTCTCCCAAGCATCTCAGCAATATTAGCACTTTCTGTACACTCGAACACGCAAGTTACGCTCATTTTTAAATTAAGACTGATATAACCGAACCGACGAGGCATTAGAGGCTATAGTCACGTTGTGATCTAGGATAAGTTTGGGGTAGGGACGTGCAATAGGTACAAAGCTTTGCTTATATAACCGCCTTACGGGATCGCGACTTTGAACGCTCCTCATGGAAATATTACAGTTTTAGTTGAAGATGCTTTGTGTATGCTCCTTTATGTATGTTTTAGGTAATTTGATCGAACAGCTTTAACCGAATGTTGAATAATTGCCTTAATGTTTGCACACATATGAACGTTACAAACGCCTTTAAAATGTTTATCTAAAGACTATTGTATCGTTAAAATTATCGCTCGATCTCTTTAAAAGGGCAATCTATGTACCTGGTTTTTGTACTTTTGTATATAGTATTTCTAATGATTAGGTTTAAGCTTCAATTATGAGTTTATTTCGACCGCAGTCGGCTAAAAACTATTACGAACCATTTTCATAATAAAACGTTTGTATGACATATTTTCTTTTATTTTACTACTTTATTTTTTAATAACCTGTATTTATAAAACATTTTTATACTTTATATAATATATACAGATATTTAGACATAGAGTTATATAAAAGGCATTTAAAATCAATTAATCTAAAACAATTGCCATCCCATTTAAAATTAAATACAAAACATGACATGACAATTTATTATTTTTTATTTTATATATTTAATTTTACAAAGAGCAAAGAATAAATAACATATATTATATTTACTACTACAAAAAAAACAAGGGATTTCATAATTACAAATACATTTTGTTTTATAACAGCAAACAAAAACAACATTACTGATAAATTTCATTTAACAAAAAATAGTACATTATTCAAGAGTTCGAACACTTTAAAAACAAAAATCAAAAAATACCATCATATTTAATGGATAACATAACCTTACTATTACAATAATTAAACCAACAGATACTTCAATCCATAACCCCTAAGCCAGATATTACATCAGCAAATTATGTCATACCCTCATTCCTTTATCAGGTTTCTTACACAAGCTAGACCTAGCCTAATCTACCAACGCCCTACTTACGTATATAGACTGACGGTTTCTATTGATGACTTAACTGTTCATCTATTCACAGATGTACGCTTTAATTATGGAAATCTTTTAGTAAATTAATTAAAACAAAAAAAAATGCTTGGCTTTCGTACAGGAGGACAATTATTTACTGCTACTGGACTTATTGCTAAAAAAGAGTCTTATGGCTGTCTTTGACGCAAAAACTATAACAAGATGGATTGTCTGCTATGTCGATAGCAATTTCACAAAACTAATAAAATATAGGTACATATTTGTACGAAAGCAATAACAGTTCTAAGATGTTTTTTATTATTGTTATAATAATAAACACATTGCCTTTAAAAGAGTCGGCTAGTTTTATAATCGGTCAGTTTTCACAAAAAAAAGCAAGACTCATATTAAACTGTACAGAACAAGCAGCAAACGGTATATACTATGTATACAACCTTTGTTAATTCATTGCCGAAATAAACATCTATACATACGGTAATTCATTGTCGAAATAAACATATAAAGAATTTACTATCGATACGTTATATAACTGTATGTACCCAGAATGCTTATAAGTTGATAACGATAGCGGAGGGCTCATTGTAACGCTACGTGCACGTGACCGGTGTCGAACCCGGAACATGCATTACGTAACAGAGATATTAGATCGATAATAATCCTTGTACAGTTAAAGGATATTAAATTATATCTCATTAACTGAGCTCCGCGGTTTCACCCGCATATATATTCAGTCCCCGTAGGATTTTCGGGATAAAAACTGTCCTTTGTCATTCCTGAGATTTTTAAGAATTTCTATACAAAATTTCATCCAAATCAGTTCTGTAGTTTCGGAGCAATACAAACAAATAAACAAACAAGCAAATCTTTCCTCTTTATAATATGAAAGTTATTTTAAGGGAGCATCTTCGGCCACAAACATTTATATCACTAGAATTATAACTTGGGCATTTATGGACTTTACAATTTGTGCTAGTCAGAATTTTAACTTTGTTGTAAGAATTAAAGCATTGAATATTGACACTTTTGTATTCAACCCAGTAAAATCGTGGCTCACTCCAAGCTAGACCTCGCGTTGTATAAATTAAGACGTTTCATTTGATACCACACTCGAGTATACTCTTCACCGATTACCGATTTTGCTCATTTTCGACCTCAAGATTTTTTTATCTGTACCATTTTCCTACAAAATTTAATCAAGAACTGTTAAGCAATATTTTATTACTTAGTCTCAAATAGGTTGTGTGCATTACCCAGTTGTTCTGCGCGGCTTCGCTTCTGTGACATGGTGTTTAGTGAAGATTCAGCTTTCAAATGGTGAAAGAATTTTTGAAATCAATCCAGTAGTTGTTGTGTGAAAGCATTACAAATATGCTCTTGTTAGCGCAGATCTTTTTCCTTATAACGGTTTAAGTCTAATTTTATTTTTATTGTCAGTAAGAATAAAAACAAAATTAAGATATCCTATACAGGGTGTCCCAAAATTCAACGATAATACGGCACCAGGTGGTGGGCCTACTCATAACTACTTGAGGAAAAATAAAATAAAAGTTCAATGTCACTTATTTTTTAAATTATAAAAAAAAATTGATTTGCTTCAAAAAATTTCACCTACTAAGACATTTTTTGTTACCATGTCCACAATTTTACTAATATTTCTAACTTTTCTTTTGTATTGAAAACTTAAGTAGCACTGCTATCCACCACAATAATTGAAATATCCAGAATGCATGTAGTTTTTACATAAAAAGCAATTGAAATTGTATTTTTCTCTAAAATTTCGAAAGATTTTTACTTTCAGTCAACTTTGATTCATTGTGGTGTAAAAAAAATGTATAGTCACCACTATGGCAAGTCTTATCAAAAGTTGGCGCATCTATTCAAGATTATAAAATGGTAAAATAACATAGGAAATCAGCCAGGACAACCATTCTAACTATTTTTAACGAGAAGAATCAATCTTCATAAATTGTTAACATTAATACTTTTTACTGAGAAATTCCTAAATTACAAAAGATTAATTACTGTTTTCAAATCAGTACGCTATAATCCTTTATTTATTGTGCAAAGTTTCGTATTTTTGGCTTTGATTTTTGGACTGGATTAAGCGATCTGCATACTGAACTGTACTTGGTACTATCTTGAACTCTGCTTGTGTGAACTGGACTTTTTGCATATTTTAAACCGTTTAGCATGCCGGTACCCTACACATCGTTGTAATACGCTATTATGCATCTCATTTATGGAGTAACTCTATGAAATGATTACGCTGCCAGCAATTTGTATCAAGAAAGGTACCCAAACGCTGAAAGATACCCTTATAATCGAGTATTTATTAATGTGCATCGAGCGTTTTCAGAGGGTGGCCTACCATCTGAAATCAAATCAATGATAAAAGATATGCACAAAAAATCAAAAAATCAAATAAACGATTTTGATTTTTTGATTTTTTGATGCACGACAAATAAAACGGTCTTTTTTAAGCCGATTTCGTGCTTGTATTAATGCCGGTGGCAAGCAATTTTACATTTACTTTAATGTTAATAATGCAACAAAATAAATGTAAAATTGTTTGGTTTAATTCCTTCGACCTCTTTTAAAGAACAATTACTGTTTTGGCCTCATAGAAGAAGTTGATTAGTAAAAGTCGTTTTCAAATTCTTGCTCTTGCTTTACTCTTGCATAGACCTGTACGATTTTTATTGCTAGTTTTATAAAAGTATTTTACCTAATCTTGAATAGATGCGCCAGCTTTTGATAATACTTGCCATAGTGGTGGCTATACATTTTTTTTACACCACAATGAATCAAAGTTGACTGAAAGTAAAAATCTTTCGAAATTTTAGAGAAAAATACAATTTCAATTGCTTTTTATGTAAAAACTACATGCATTCTGGGTATTTAAATGATTGTGGTGGATAGCAGCGCTACTTAAGTTTCCAATACAAAAGAAAAGTTAGAAATATTAGTAAAATTGTGGACATGGTAACAAAAAATGTCTTAGTAGGTGAAATTTTTTGAAGCAAATCAATTTTTTTTTATAATTTAAAAAATAAGTTAGATTGAATTTTTATTTTATTTTTCCTCAAGTAGTTATGAGTAGGCCCACCACCCGGTGCCGTATTATCGTTGAATTTTGGGACACCCATATACATATAAATGCATGCTGTCAACATCTAGAAGGATATAAATGAAATGAATGTTACTAAGTAGTTAGTATAAATTGCAAACATTTGTAACCATAGCATAATCTTGTGTTTGTTTTAACGCGAGTATTTTCCATATTAAATAAAACACCTTTTAAAGAATTTTAAACGCGGTTTATTATACATTATTTTACATTACTATTTAACCCGACGTTTCGAGCATTTTACAGCGAGCGTAGTCACGGGTGACCACAAGTTAAATAATAATACGTTTAAAATTCTTTTTAGAAGTATTTTATTTAATTTGTAACCAGTTTTGTAAACCTAATAAAACAATAAAACAATTAAAAAATAAAAAATCACATACTGCTCACTGCGGTTGTACTACGCTTGTGCTATTGTCTTTTGTCTTCAAAATAATCTCACAATAGGTTTTTCATTAAGCGAAGCTAGGTCTCATTGTATTCCCATGACAATATATCAAAAGCATATTGCATCAGAGTCATGGGACACGGGCAAAGGTTAGACATTTGACATTTCTACGTTGATATGAATACTTTTGCAATTTCCTCTAAGTCTTTAATTAATTTCATAGTATTTAATAAGTCAATACTTGTTGTTGACATTCATTTTATAACTTTAAATTTAAGTACAGAGTATATAGTTTATATAAATATGCTATAAAATGAGTAGAATCACAATATTAATAATAATAACAATAATATACTCTTTATTGCGTACACACAAACAAATATAACACATTAATACAAGAACAATGGACAACACAAAAGGCGGCTTTATTGCTAAGTAGCAATATTAAACTGCCAAAATGTAATCGTTTTCGAACCCATGATACTTACGATTTTTTTCTAGCATAATATACAGACAAAGTCTATTTCAAATGAAGGTTTTGAAGTCCGCTCAACTAACGGCCGTTTTCAATAATGTATCAAAGATTATGGATAGATTGTTATCTCAAATTATATGACGTTAGGTAGACAACAGCCATAGCAAAAACTTGCATTATTTGGTGGAAAAAGGGTTGCATAATTTGTTTTTTATGTTTTTTTCAATAAACTATTGCTCTCTTAAAAATGTTATCAAGACACTTTTTATTGCAAATTAAATTCTCGACAATTTTCCTTTCCTTTAGCTTTTACGGCCGGTTTCAATAATGTATCAAGGATTAGTGATAGATTGTTATCTCAGATTAAATGACATTTGATTGTCAAAAGTCATAACAAAAGCTATCCGTCGACAGCATATTGAAATCAAAGTAAGTGCAAATAGATAGATTTGCCTGACTTTAGTAAGCAAAACAAGGGATAGATAGAATATTGAAAACAGCCGTTAGTCGTAAAAGTTAAAACCAAAAGTCAATCAAACGTTTTGACAATTTTTTTAATTTGAATATTATGAATAAAAAGTGTCTTCATAATTGTTTTGTGAGACCAATGGTTTGGCAAATAAACCATAAAAACCTTTTACCACTATGACCGCCGCGGGGCGAGGGTTTCACCCACAAACTTGGATTAACTTTACACTAACCACTCCTTGATATAAAAAAAAAATAAAACTTGAAAAATCAAAATACAAATGTAACATTTCAAAAGAGTAAAAATTAAGTTATATTCTAGAACGCTACCTATGCGAAAATCGTTTCATTACTTCACATACATGTTTTCACATATGTTGAAAGAAGTATGTGTTACATATAGTGTGCGATAGATGGCGTTGAAATTAAACACATAGAACATATAAAGTAAAATAACCGTATTTTTTCTTAAATTAATTTGAAGGAATCTTCATTGATTTACTTTTTAATTGAGCTATGAGGATATATTATAATCTTGGAATAGTACACTAAGATATTCATAAACAACTCTAATCTCTTATTTTAGAGTTCTGAAACGTTTTCTAAGTCTCCATAACCTTGGCACTGGTCTCACCCAGAGTACAAAATTGCCCCTGTTTTCTTATCGTGGAAAAGTACACTTTAAGTAGATTTTTTCAAACAATAATGTTTAGTTCCAAGACTAACACCCGTATTCACAAAAAATACTTGTGTAAGTAAAGTAGTAATGCTACGCAAAGTAAGACTGCTCAATGCGTGCCGAATGACAAGACTTCAATTCAAAAATAACAATAAGATTTAATTCAGACGCCAAGTGACAAACCGCAACTCAAGTATCGTCTCTGAATAGGTTTATAGGGCCTTGTGCGTAGTGAGAACTTATAGTGTTGTTTGTAAATACGTTAAACTTATAGTATTGTTTGTAAATACGTTAAACTTATAGTATTGTTTGTAAATACGTTAAACTTATAGTATTGTTTGTAAATACGTTAAACTTATAGTATTGTTTGTAAATACGTTAAACTTAAAGTATTGTTTGTAAATACGTTAAACTTATAGTATTGTTTGTAAATACGTTAAACTTATAGTATTGTTTGTAAATACGTTAAACTTATAGTATCGTATGTAAATACGTTAAACTTATAGTATTGTTTGTAAATACGTTAAACTTATAGTATTGTTTGTAAATACGTTAAACTTTTATTATGAAACTATCCTTGAAACATTAGTGCTCAGTGCTCTGACTAAAAAATATACCACTCTGAAATAGTCAATATTTGTTTATAAATTTAAAATAAGTATTTTCACTCACTTCTTATAGGTATATGTATTTTTTATTAATACTAAGTTGCCTAAACTAAAACGTCTGGCCAATGATATTGATTAATATTTTGTTTGTTAATAACTTCGCTTATTTAAGCATGTTGTGTTCATCTATACGTGTTCATTGCATTGTAACTATGTATATGGAATTATGTTAATCATACACATGAAAACTATGTAAACGAATGTTGACCTTAAACACAAATAATATAATACTATACTAGTACCTTAAATAAATAAATAAATATTTGACTAGAAATAAAATTTGTAACCAGTACATATATAAAACCCAATGAAGCACAAACATGAAAACCGTTTAATAATGTATCTGTGTATTTATGATCTCGTGACACGGCGCCATTTCTAGACAAATTACAGGTGACGGTTAGGTCTATCACAATCTAGGTTAGTTGCGGTCACTTTAACTACCACTTTACTTGGACCTATCATGGTCTAAGAGCCAAATACATTTATATGTGGCAAATTATTTTATAAAGTCAATAATGAAGGAAGAAATTAAATACTACAGGACTATCAAAATACTATTGCTTAATAATTGCGTTGCAATTTTATGTTAACAAAAATCAATGAATGAATGAATGCTTTTCACGTGAATATGTGTTTAAAATTGCTGTCATACGAAGGCAATTCAAAACCTAATTAATTGGCAATTTAGCTCTAAATCTATCGGCTTCATCAAAAATTAAATTATACCACAGAATAGCTAAAGAATCAAATATTTTATAACGATGCGTGAGAACTTTAATGCACTGTTTAGGATAGAGAGGGAAGCGCCGAAAACTGAAGTTCATTTTGTTGCGTACGCTACGTATACCTACAACTTACATACGTGTCATAGACACATTTTCACCCCATTTTTACCTTGTTATGAAAATTAACAATCCTTGAAGTGAAAATTGTTATTAAAAATTATACCATATCAAAATCCAAAGTGTTATAAAGTAAACTTTTATCAAACCACTGTCTGAAAGAATAAATTTTTATAATTTTTTTACAAAATTTCGGTTTGCGGTGTCATACACGATCGGTGTAAAAAGTATGATCTTCTGTTGTACCTAATGAAGGCTTTGAATTTTTTATGAAATTTTCAAATAACAATTTACTTAATAAAAAATAAATAAATACAAGTTCAGCTCTTGGCCAATCAGCCCCATCGATCAGTAGTAACATGCATCATTAATGCACATCGATCGCACGACCCATAAACGGGAAATTCCTATTAATATCATTCTAATGAACTAGATACAAACATTTCATATTTACTTTTATATCAGTATTATTTTTTGTACTTTTGATATTATATATGTGAAATTTTGGATGTTTGTGTTCAATCACGCCGCTGACTGGATTTCAAAGTCAAAGTCAAAGTTATTCGACCTCTGTCGAGGCGCTTTTAGAACGTCATTTACACATCGATAGATATGTACACAGATAGATGGATGAATTTCTTTATTCATAGAACACATAAATTTGGAAGAAATTGCTTGAAAGCAATAAGGCAACTATTGTCCATCCAAATCTTACTGTACATTGAGTTGTCATAACTGCTCTTATATGTTAAATAAATGATTAAATAAAATAAAAAAAATCACATACACAAAGACGATTTTGAACAAAATAGGTATAACATAAAATAAAATAGTAAAAGTTGTGAGAGGGTATGTGCATGTTCTACGAAAAGGCTGTCTAATGTCTTGATTAACCAAGGCACTGGTATTCTACCAGGACGTTTTTGATGAAAATTTATGTACAACCAATCCATGTAATTGAAGAAGAGTATCTATTATTGGTCTATACAACCTGAAATTTACTAGTCA
This sequence comes from Phoebis sennae, assembly GCA_001586405.1. Taxonomy (NCBI): domain Eukaryota; kingdom Metazoa; phylum Arthropoda; class Insecta; order Lepidoptera; family Pieridae; genus Phoebis; species Phoebis sennae. The sequence goes on along the minus strand of LQNK01000605.1, from coordinate 62,006 downwards.
GAAATAAAAATATTGTTAAAAAATATAAAGACAAATTATAGAGTATTTTGAATGTCAGTTAAAATCTTGTTCATGGTTTTTATAAACATACACAAAAAGAATTACTTATATTATTACCATAATTTCACCATGTTTATCGTTCTAGCTATTTGATATAGTTTACAATAAAACTCTTTTGATTAATGGAGATATTAAATTTTATAATTCAAAAGATGGGTATTGGAAAGATTGGAGAAATAGTTCTATCTGATTTAAGAACATTCCAGGCAGAAAACATTAAATTGGCTCTTAGTATTTAGTTTTTGTCAAATATTTCTCCTTATATTAGTTTTTGTAGTTGTTGCTTCCTCAAATAAAATAAAATAATAAGATTATACTCAATTTCTATTCAAAGAAGATTTTTTTAGAATTAAGTGAATTAGAATTTTTATTATCGTTTCTAAAATACTACAAACAAGGAACTGAAATGTATTTATATATCAATTAGGAAATACCTTTTTACATCCGCAACTACGCGTACTTTTGCCCTTACTTTATGCATATCGTTCTATATTTGCGTCTTTTACATTTCATCGCCATAAAAATACCGACACGATTAATTAATGATACGCTTAATATTGACGCTTAAACCTTTTATCTACATCTAGATATACAGAATTATTAAATCATTTCAAGAGGGCTTTAAGTCTAAAAATAACCTTATACCTTTGTCTAAAAATCAGCCATGCCTTTTGTTTTAAATTCAAAATAATAATAATAATAGCTCCCCTAAAAAAACAATAAAGTTTGTTTACAATAAAGTGCAACGTGGGCGGCTAGAATTTGCACTAGGTCAGAAATAGGTTGCTTTTTTCAGTATTTAGGGGTCAAAAAAATATTCTTATATGTTTTTGGTATAGCAGATAAAATATTACTCATAAAGGACCAAATAAAAAAGAGTCCACTAGCCTATATTACTTTTAAATGTTATCCAATCATATTGTTTTACATGATATATAAATATAGAAATCTAGACTAGACAAGTCTAAGTCTATCATCATCCTACGTTACTGGAACAACAACTTTACTTAAAGGAAAGTGACTCATTCATAGAAATCCTAGAATACTTACGTGTGGCATTGGATCCACATACTTTTTTATTGCAAAAGAGTTGCTATTAGCGGTTGTATCCGATTTTTTATTAAGACTCATAAAAGGTTACAATGACAATACTTTTCTTTTATAACCGCATAATTAACACACTATATTATACTACCTTTTGAATAAAGGCGTAGTCGTTTATAGTATTGATAAATAAAAAAATATGTGTATTTATATTTATTAAATTAAATAAATAAATAAGGTGGTGTCTCTACCGCCTGTGAAAATTACTAACGGCCGTTTTCAATATTCTATCTATCCCTTGTTTTGCCTAGTAAAATCAGGCAAATCTATCTCCTTCCACTTACAATTCTATCTATTTCAATATGTTGTCGACGGATAGCCTTTTTACTTTCGACAGTTAAATGTCATATAATCTGAGATTACAATCTATCCTAAGTCTTTGATACATTATTGAAAACGGCCGTAAAGAGAGAAAAGAGTAAACAACATATTTATTTTCCTCAAAACAGGCTACAGATTTAAATAAATATTCTGTGTCATTTTTCCTGATAAAATTGAAAATGCTATCACAGATGAAAAAAACGTTGAAAAATAATACGAAATCAAAAGTTATTAACACAACATTTAACTCAACGTTCATCAACAAAAAGTCGTCCAGTTGAAAGTGGAGCATATTTTTGCGTAATTCATAGACTCCTAAAGCGAGGTATGAGTCTAGATTTCAATCTAGATTCTAGGGCTTAACCTAACGCGACCAATCGTAAAATTGAGTTTGTAATCGACATTTCTAGTTGCAATTGAAACTAAAATATGGTTTAAAAGAAGTATGTTATTTTGTAATTTTGGAGTAATTAACGATTTCATTTTATGATACCGAAATTAGGTAGGTAAAACTTTTAAACAATGTTCCTCTTCTAGTCTTAACATTTTCTCATCAAATTAGACTCTCATTCTAGCTTAATATATTATGTAAGTACTTTAAAGACAGGAAGTGCTCAATTTTCTTTTTCGTCAATGAATATCAATTATTCCGAGAAATATCAAGCACATTTATTAAGACATTAAGAATATTTTTCACACGAATACGAACTAATAATGATATTAAATCCTATATGGCAAATGAACACATAAAGCATCATTGAAATACCACATCGTCGCCATTATAAAAGTTTTTCTCATAAACATAAAATTATATCAATTTTAGTATTTCCAATCTTGCTAATTGCCTCATAAATATGTTGATATTAATTCTAATTTTAGCTCAATTCAGACCTCAGGCTTATATCCATATATGCTGACAGGTCGTATGTAAGTGCAATTAAATTCATTCTTGATTATGAATTAGAGTAGCTCCTTATAAATAGCATGATTAATTGTATCTGTAAAATAGTAAAACGCATTAAAAAAAAAGCTTGCTTGCTTTAAAAAAAGCTTTATTATACTATCTATCTATATAGGTATCTACTAGTACGCTATAAGCTGATCTGACGATCTTCGTACCATTATTTGACAGGTTGAAATTTGTATGAGAAAATAAATGTGTTGTTTTCACTATTTTGTTCTTATTTTCTTACCTTTTAACTTGCATGGCCTTCTAAAATAATCCAAAACTAAACTTAGCCGAAACTGCAATTATGACGCTTACGTGTACTTATGGTTGTAAAACTATCGTTTCATTTTTATAAATCAGGATAGTGATAAATGAAATAGAGTTAAAAACAGCCGACTGTACCACAGAAGCAGCATATTGCATAGAGCAAGCGCTTTTTTTAGTATGTTGTAGTGTATTATATTCATTTTTATGTTTTATTTTTTTGAAGTAGGTGAATATAAGGCATCACATTAAAACATACAACAGAACCTACCTAAACCGTATAACCGAGGAGGTTGGGTGTCTAAGGAGCACGTTTTCCCAGAAATTGTGTATCCTTGAGCAATAGTTTTTCTTCGAGAGCAATTTTCCTCATAGACATACATTGAAGCCTAGCTCCAATATGTCTAGTGATATCATCAAATTTCATAATAACATACCAAAGTAATACAGTTCTAATATCCATGGAATTCTCTAATAAAATTATGGTCTGGCATAGTATTTCATGTTGCAACCGCGTAAAATGCCCGCCAATCATTCTCTATGATGTGAACAAAAAATAGTATAATTATGGTAAAATATGTGTATTAATTACCTAGGCGTTATGATAATTATGAATTCTTCGGTTTTTATAGTTTTATGAGTTTGTTATTAGCATTTTTCGCATGACTAAGATCTTCGTTCGTGTGGTGAAATATGCATACAATTTTTCGAATACTAAACTACTTTTATGCTATATTTTCTGGCTGTAATGAAAGTGTGGAACTTAATTAGATAGTTTTAATGTTAATTTTCCATATTAATTGGTATTTTGTTACCAAATATCATGGGTACTAAAATTTTAAATATCATTAATTATAAATGGGCATAAACCATTAAACGTCGAGAATATTAAACCGCAATTATTTAGCTAGTAAATAATCAAATAATTACAACAGCTTAGCTTTTAGCTTATCTCCAATTACAGAATTGCATAACTCACATATCCAGATTTATTTTTGAATTGGAATATTGTAACTACAATTTATAATCTGTTTTTTTTTTGCAGTATAAGATTTATTTTAAATATTAATAGTTATTATTTATAAACCCAATAAATAAACGTTCATATACATTGGACGTTCTTGATTATATAGATTTTTATTATCTCAACATAAAATTTTCATCTATTCACTGATTAATTTACTTTTTATAACAACTTTATCGTAAAAATGCTTTAAAATGTATTAGGAGTTACTAAATATACGCAGAAACTATTACCAAATAGAAACGTAAGTGCCCTAAGACATTGTGAAATGTGGAGTTAGCAACAGACAACGCCTATCTAGAATGTTTGTGAAAGTCTTAATCATTTTAATTGATAAAACCCACATCTCAAAATAGACGTAGAACATAAAATGTTTCAATTCATTTGTTTTGGTTCCTATTTAATTGTTAAGGAATAAAATTAGAGGTTATTTTAACTCTTCATAACATTTATTACGAAATATTATCATACTTTCGGATAGTAGTTATAATGGGACTTTTAATGAAACAAAAAAAACTCAAATGTTTTTGTATCATTTTAAGCATGAATATTTCGGCAAAAATAATTTGAAGAAAGATCTACTGATTAATTTAAGTAAAAACCTTTTTATTGTTATATGAATATTCCAGCTTATTCCAGCATACTGCAATTTCGATATGTGGTTTTAAGAACGCCATCGTAATATTATGATTGAAATTGTATTGATTTGAAATATAATTCATAATTGAAATCTTACAACACCTAATATCTCATAAGTATAGAGATAACTAAACATATTCATTTCGTAATTAAACTGAGAAATAGTTAAAAGAAAATTGCCGAAAGAATGCATTATTCATAAATATACATTCAGTTTCATGTTTCACTTTTTACGTTAAATTCATATTTTGCAATCCTCTTATGTAATGTTGTGAATGAAAATTGCAGTCGTTCTGAGGCTTTATTAAGTAAAATGTTTTATTTATCGTTGCGATCACATAAATGAAATCTCGATGGAAATACCATAGCCGTGTGAATTTCATTTAAGGATTGATAGGTATTTTTTAACCGCCGTACAAAAAGAATGAGGCTCTACGTTGATGTTTTTTAACTTTATAGGGATGTGGACAGAATAATGAAAGATAACTCAGTACTGCTTAATATTATATTAATTCTCTTAAGTTTATATTTTAATTATATCACATGGATGTTGAAAGTATATATGAATCGTTAGCCGTTATTTTCATCTCAGGAAAATCATCAATCATCTTGTGTTACATGATTTATTGAATTATTTTTGTATCTATGGTATGTTTAAACTTTTAAATAAATAACTAATCAAGCCTCATTCCTTGCAAATTGACATGTAGAAATTGACATTAGTGTAATTCTGCATGCCCCTATCAAAACTTTGTAAAGATCAAAAACCCTTAAAAATAAACGTAGAAATAAATAAAGAAAGAAAAATATACTTACCGTATAATAAATGTGGGTCGAATAGAAATGCTATTGTATCATTGACTGCTATAATTTTGAAACCCGGAATATCGGTTATAAAACGATACAAGCCCGTTAAATTTAGATTAGTATTATCAGCGTTAAGATGTTATGAAAACTATAACTTACTGGTATTATACACCTTTGAAAGATATTGGTAAAGCTTTAAGAGGTTGTGTAAAATATTAAAGCCGTTCTGAAGTTACATTTGCATTTTACAAATTGCTTTTACATTGTAAGTCGAGCAAGATATAATGTCTATACTCATGTTGTCTATGCTAATCTCCGACACTATTGGATGGATTTGAAAAATTCTAATTTTATTTATGTAAAGGTAAAATTACTACGTGAAACTTGAGTACAGCAACATAAAACGTAACTGAATACGCATTGAGAAAAATAATGAAATTGAGAACAATGTAATTCTAAAAACACTGTTTCCTGTATTTATGAGATGTTAAATTATTATTAATTTAAAACGTGTTAAATATATTATATAAACAGTATTGTATCGAATACAATTTAAGTCAACCTATACCTAACTAGACACTAGTCTTAAGGAAGGGTCTGTTGCGAATTCTGATGAGGAACATTCTTGGCATCAGGCCCATTAAATCTGTTATCAGGTGATGTACCCACACAGACTACGTACTTTTACCAGGATTTTTTATTCCAACACTATTGGTTATGAGGACTTTTCAAATAATGCAGTGTGTCGATGTATTTAACTTGTTTTATTTAGACGACGAAACGATTTTAGAAAAATAAAGCATGTAAGTACTAATTTTTTATGATAGTAATTACCAAACATTCAATTTCAAATCGTTTTTTCCAAGTTGGCTCTTTTTAAGCTCTTTTGAAACGTCAAAAATTTTTTGAATTTACCACCGATTTGGAGACAGCTTTACCTTTTTATTGATGTACATGAAACAAAATATTAAATAACAAAAATACCAATAAAGTTTTAACATTAATTTACCACCGATTCTGAGGGTAGTGTTACCTTTTTTATTGACAAATTTTTAACTCAACATATCAAATTAAAAAATACCAATAAAGTTTATACGTATTTATATTTTAGAATGAAATCATAGTACGATCTCACGTGGCGTGTAAGGGTATCCGTTTCATCAATGAATCCACGATCGTTATATCACACCAGCCGAGACGCATCGCGTAACATCGATCAAGCAATGTCAAGCTTTTAAGTTCATTACCAAATAATATCTTGCAAAGATGTTTTATTATTATTTAGCTTTAGCTGTAATAATAGAAATATAATAGAACTTCAAAAGTGTTCTCAAGAATACAAATATTGAAGACAATCATTAGTTTATTGTTTTTGGTTAAAATGTTTCTCATTAAGTGAACTATTTTGTACACATATTTGTATAATAATGTTCTTTGAGAAATAAAATGCTTTAAACCTAAATAAAGGAAACAAACATACTGTTATAAAATATGCACAATAAATAAATATAGTGAGATATCTTACAAATTATTAATATCTATATTTAAGTATGCAAATTGCAAACATTACAATTTGTTAGTTACACCTAAACCCCACAACAAAGATATGTCATTAAAATAATTTTAATTCGACGAAAAAACTAAATTATACACAACTTTTAGCATTGAACACTATATATTATTAAATCACAAATACAACAAAAAGTAATATTAAATAAAAAATGCTATTACTCCATACAACCTCATTTACAAACCCTTACGAAGAGCGATAGAATATTGATCGATTTAAATCTGCCCTATATGGTATAACCGCCCTTGCAAACATATCACACACCTAAAATTAATTCGACCTAGCGATATAGCTAAATACCTAAATGGTATATAAGGTGCGCAGGCGCAATATTGACCATACTACATTCTTACTCCGGTAGAAACGGTCAGAACCATGCGTGCCTTTGTAAGTACTTTAGAATGTCCGAATTTCACTTTATGAACATTTTTCAACTAAAATAGATAAGATTTTAAAAATTCGTGTTGTATTTTGCGCTATTTTTTAAATATTTGCGGGATTTGAAGCGAAATTTTTATTTAATGTATTATTCAATTTAAACAATTAATCAGTAATTAAAGTACCAATATGAAAAAAATATAAATTTTATATTTTTAACTTACTTAAAGTCATATACATTGACTAACATCTACAGGAAAGCTACCTTTTCGAGTTTTACAGGCATTTCCAAGCAAATAAAAATTTATTCGCTTACGCAGCTTTAAAGTTATCGGTATACATATTTACAAATCTCACAAGATAAGATTTTATTATGCCCATGTACTGAAGCGATACTCAACTTTATCCATCTAATGTAAAGAGATAGAGACACAAAGACCATTCAATATCTCTCATAGATAAATAACAATTAAGTAGAATCTCTTATCTTTAACGTATAAAATAGAGATTCACGTCACAATCTTTACTAAAAATACTAACTTTCAAAATTTGTTCTCAAGTATACAAATATTTATTGTTATTTTCAGATCTTGTTCGCCCTCCTCGCTGTGGCAGCTGCCAAGCCCGCACCTGGATACCTGGGAGGCCTCGGAGGTCTGGGTCTTGGAGGACATGGAGGACTTAGCCTAGCAGCACCAGCTGTAAGTAAAATAATCTATTATTAGGCAAGCAGATCTAACCCAACGGTAGCTTAGGTAGTATGGCGACCAGTAATGCTAGGCGTCCACACATAGTTATCGGACGCATTGGACGCATTTGACGGATCGACCCACCAAAAGACCACAAAAAATGATAAGCGAAAATGACTATTTTTGAGTGCGCATGCGCATCTATTCCTATGTTTTTTTTTTCTTTCTCATATTTTCTAAATGGTGTAAAAGCGCCATTAACCATCAGATTGTATAAATACTTGTCCTTGGTGTAAATAGACAATGAATTCCTACAATTTGGATATATAATATGAGAGCTAGAATTTTATACAGAAATCTTGAAATTAATGTCTATATCACAATTATAGAAGGTATTTCATGTCTTAAACTATTACAAAATTTCACCTAGGTATAAAAATAAAACTTGCTTACTTGTGTCCCAAACAGGAGTAAACTGTCTATTTTTGAATTGGTTATATATTTGATTTGTATAAGAGATCTGGTCTTTGCAAACATATTGTGGTATATAAAATCAATACGACCTAATTCGTAAAACATGGAAACCCTTAGAAGAAAACATCCGTCAAAAACTGCTATTAAAATTCGATTAAATTGATACTATACTACATCATCAAAAGTAAACTTGGTTTCCATAGCACATATCGAAAAACTACCTTCATTCTTTATACGAAATCCTTATCACAACGATTTCCAAAAGGTGGTCCTCGATCAGTCTAAAGCTAAATAAAACATTCGTAGAAAAGACACAAATACATTTTTATTTATTTATATTTAGGGAAAATCTACAGCTGTAATTTTGATATAAAACACAAAGTTAGCCAATAGATTTATAGATTCTCACGCGTTGTGACATAATATGTAACAAACAAAACAGACAACAAATGTGAACAATTGCGCAAAAGTAAAAAATAAAAACAAAAGTAAAAATCGACACCAGATTTCTTACAGATCTAAGAATAATTAATTAATAATTTATTAGCAAGAACCCCTTATTTTATAAGCTAAAACCCCTTTGGAATCTGAAGCCCATGTATTGGGACAATATGTCGCATATCCTAAAGATGTCACTTTTTTCAGCTAAGCATCGCCCACCAGCCGATCGCGATCGCTCAGCCAGCTATTTCCGTAGCGCACGCCCCAATCATCCAGGCCGCACCCGTCGCTGTGGCCCACGCCCCAGCTGCCACTAGCTACTCCTCCTTCCAGAGGGTAAGTGCCAGATGCTGATAATAAAGAAGTTTATGTCATAGCAGATGATGTAGTTGACCTGATGTTAGTGACTACCGCTAACACCAGCGGAGTATGTTGTCTCGGCAGCTTTAAGGAATTATTAATACAAGGGAAAAAGAAAGAGGGGAACTAGAGGGAAAAAGAGATATAGGAATAGATGCCTGCAGCGCCCCTACTCACCGTACGAAATACAATATGGTGGTATATTTTTCTTCATGTGAACTGAGTCCAAATCGTGCGGAAGCAGTGCTCAGCTCTCTTACTTAGTCATCTGATTATTTAGTTGCATAGACACTTAACATCTGCTATCTGTCCAAAGCAATTCCTCCTGGCAAAGGGTAAATTCCTCACTACTGGAGAAACTAATAAACTTATTCCATTTGTGCAATCTCCAGTCATTTAGCCTGCTCCAGCAAGCTACTTCTCCTACCAGAGTATAGCCCTCTTTTATCTCGAGAAATAAGAATAATTTTACAGCCTGTAATTAAGTTCCAACATCTGTCAAATAGGTCATAGTTTCTCCCTTGTCCAAATAGACAATCATTTAAAATATGTATTTATTTCAGGCAACATATTGTAGTAAAGTTACAAAACTTTAATAACTAAAAACTACGGCCCATAAGCTCCCACTACTTACTACGCATAGGCTCTAGTTACCCTTTTATTTTCGAGAGGTGTTAATTAATCATCTAACTAAAGAATACACCTAGAATCAATTCCACTCCGATCAGGCTTAAGCTTCATATCAGATCTATATATCTCTTCTAGAATAAGAAACCTTCTTTATCTTAATAATGTTCTTGCAGGTGATCCACCCCGTCTCACAGCCCGTAGTCCACGCCGCTCCCGTCGCAGTGGCCCAACCCGTGGTCCACGCTGCGCCCATCG
>LQNK01000605.1:7710-40376 GCA_001586405.1 Phoebis sennae | reverse complement strand
CGGGCACTCTGACTGGCACGGGGACTGGACGGTCAACAGGCACTTGTACGGGCACCTGTACGGGGACTTGGACGTCACGGGTGATGGTTCTCGTGATGAAGCGGGGGACTTCTTGACGTAAGATGACTGGGTTGGGTTGAACTGAGACTGATGTTTGCACAGCTGGAGCGGGAGCGACAGCGACAGCGGGGGCGACTGCGACGGCAGGAGCGGCGGCGACAGCGACCGCGGGACCAGCGGCGATAGCAGGCCCGCCTACAGCGAGACCACCTCCGCCAACAGCGATACCACCTCCGCCAACAGCGATACCACCCCCTAGTCCGCCTCCGAGACCGATTCCACTACCGATACCGATACCGCTACCGATACCGATTCCACTACCGATTCCGATTCCACTACCGATTCCGATACCACCGAGTCCTATCCCGTGAGATATACCGGATGATACATATCCATGTCCTGAGGAGATTATACCTCTCTTCGCAGGCTTTCCAGCTGGTTCATCTTTAATACCATTGTCTAGTAGTTCAGATACTTTTTTCTGTTCTATTTCCTTGCTCAGTGTTAGAGTACTTCCTAAAAGGAGTACCTGAAAATTAAAAAACACATTAATCCTCCAATAAAACTTTATCATGCATTCCAATGGATTATTGAACTAATGATCTTATAAACAATCAATCTGATCCAATATCAATAACCTATCAATTACATTACTACAAATGGTTAATACATGAAAAAGCCCTAGCATTATGGATCAATGCCTTCCACTAATCGTAGGTCAAGGTGAGGTCCGCCTGGGGTCTGATATACTGCAGGTGTGCTACAATCATATATCAATCAATGCGGTTCTTTATAGCCTACTTTATATGAAACGTTGCAAGCAAATAACAGCGAATATAAAATCGATAAGTTGAAAATCGAGAAGTTGGTTCATGTTTTTCAATTCTTAGATTTTATGAAAAGGAATGACAAGAATTATACACTAATATTATAAAGAGGAAAACTTTGTTTGTTTGGTTGTAATGAATAGGCTCAAAAACTATTTGATTATAAATTTTCTATCACTGTGCGAAAGCTATATTATCCACGAATAACATAGGGCCTATGTTATTCGTGGATAATGTCGTGCCTATGTCATAGGCTATAATATATACAACATTATGTTACGAGAGCGAAGCCGCGTAGATAAGCTAGTTAATTAAATTACCCTGAATTAAATAATACAATATGATATTAATTTTGATTTGCTAACTTTAACATATTTAACGTCAAAATTGATTAACTATAACATATTTAATGTATAGTTTCCAAATATTAATTGACTACGTACACTAAAATATAGAACAGTTAATTACTGATAAATTTAAGCAGATACCAATTACAACTGAGCTAATTACGTTGCATAAATTTGAGACACGTGCACAATCTATATCCAATTATAAAGAATGTAGGCCTAACAAGAAATATTAAACAGACATGATACAAAATAATTAACAGAGCGAAATTAAATTTCAAATATTTAACGCCATAATTGTCGTCATCCGTGGCTAATTATAGAAAAACCTTTGAATTTCGAACTCGCAAACGTTCCATATTAATTGTACAGGAATGTAATATTACGCGGAACCCAGACGGTCATATTTCTTGTCCCTAAGGGCTAGATATGTCACAACTTCTATTACGCAGCAATCACCTACGCATTTAGCAAACAGAACTTTGTTGGGCAATAGGTTGAGCTTTTGAGTTCTGTTTGTTTTTATAATAACTTGATCGTTACTTGTATGATTTTAGGATTTATGGATCTGTATCGATAGAAAATTTGCATTGAAAAATCAAACTCCGGCTGTGTTCCAATAGGATCTTTAAAATAAGATCATTACTTTTTGACGATTATACCTACATTTGCTCTCAGAACATTTAACTTTAACAATGTATTAGATAATTTACTCATACATCAGCTAAACCTAACAGTTGATACTAGATCCTCTTTTTACCAAACACACAAAGGAGCCACGATGTTAGTATGCAATAACTGAAATTGCTGATAAAAAATATTGTATACGTCAAATTATGTAATGATGGGTTTTTTAAGGAATTTTCATATTTTTCAATCAGGAAAATTACCTTATTATGTCGCCCATATCAACGAACTTTATTCATGCTTGAATGTTTTGTATGAAAAAGCTGTGAAAGTACTTTTTAAGGATTATTCTACATCTATGTCGAGTTTCTACACACGCTAAACATTACTGAACTTTACTAAGGCATATAAACAAAAACCAACACGGGCTATTAAAATTGCGTAACTAGAATATGACGCATTTAGGCCAAAAGTCTGCGCGTAATTTAGGCCCATCCGGCAGGCCCTTATGGGCGCGCAAGGATGTTGAGAAATATATCGATTTTAGACATTTTACGAGTTCGTACAAATCTATATTTATAAAAATTAATCTCTATTTCCCTTGGTCAGCGCATCATGCTTGCACAGTGAAAACAATTTCGCTAATTTTTGTTTTGGTGTTTGATATTATCAGGAGAAGAGTCTTATGAAAGAGAAATAACAAAAGATAGCGGACTGCGAAACATTATAAAATTGAAGATAACGAAAACATATGTTTTACATAACTATCAAATGTCATAATTTAAAGAAGATCACATTTGTAGGAACAGCTTACTCCTTAACCGTACCGGAATAACTGGACCGTATAGGGTTGAAATTTTGTACAAGATAGTTTTATCCCGGAAATCCCACGGGAATGTTAAACATACACGGTTGAAACCACGGGGCACAGCTAGTGTGAAATATGTAGATTTTAGTTATTTCAACAAATTGGTACAAATAAACTTCTTGCTTTATGAACTATGAATATTACTGTTAATTAGAACAAAGTCGAACCGGCTATTGAAGTTTTTGATTTCATAATAGACTGTAGACATGAAAACAGATACATAACTTTATATTAATAATTTATATTTGTTATGTTTTATTAATTTGGTGAAAAAATATATACTTAAATAAACTTTGACGATATTTATTTGATTGAAAGATTTTTAAGATGTAACGTATAGAATCAATATTCGATCTGAATATTAATCAAAGCTACACTATAATTAATAAACAATTAATTGGGAAACATCTGCATTAGCAAAAATAGTTAAGGGTAATTTTAGAAAAAATAATATATAATTAAACTTTAAATCCTTTTGATATCCCTATTATTATTGAAGGTTTAGTTCCATGGATTACATCAGCCTCTCTCAAACCAATATTTGTATTAGAATATTTATATATCTGAAAAATATAGTACTATTTTCAGTTTTTTTTTTTAATAAGTTAATACTCCTTTCGCTTGGTCCCAAAACCACCACCATATACTCACCATAAATAAATGAATAGCAGCCATGTTATATCCTAATACTATCAAATCACATTTGTTGCCGCACCGGCTTGCAGTCAGTCTGTCAAACGATCCAGCTCGGAGGCTTTATATATTAACTGAGGCTGTCTCATGTACTGGTCCGAACCTTAAATGTACCAGTTATTGACCTGCGGAGCTAGAATTTGTGACGCTGAGATTGTATTGGGCATGAAATGTTTGGGACCATGACTTTGATATAAGATCAAACCTCAAAATTTATTGAGGATGAGTTAGGCCTTTCATGTTTTTAGGTATTATTTACATATTTAATTAATATGTCATTTTATTTATTAATGATATAAAAGTGCAATATAAAGGAAAAAGTGATTTCAAAGCTGAAATTGTAGAAGCGTGCGCTACGATGAGTCTATTGTAATACATCGGCATCGTAGCATCTGTTTCTACGAATGACGCATAATTATTTCATCAAGGCCTTAGTTATCTCTCAGTTTTATTTCTATTTACATAATTTGTTTATAATTCCAGTATTTATGAGTTATAAATGTATGTAATAAAGTTGGATACCAATTTGTAAAACAGACTGTAGACAAGACAAGACAAGCATTTATAGGGTTTATTTATAATTTCATTTCATTAATGATCTATAAGTTGTTGCAGATTGTTATTTGAATTCATGTTTCTTTCGTTATTCTTATTTTGATGGTTTTTGATGGATTTGGAAACTTTAGTTTCGTTTTTATATCCTAAAATTGGGTCTTTTAACAACAGTAGAACGGGCTTCCATGGCAAACGGCATCACATGATGAGTGAAACAGATCCATTTTAGTTTAGAACTAACAATACCCTAGATGATCATAATTGGTAATCTGAAATTATTCTATATCATACAATTTGTACAAAACATCTACTGACTGCTTTAAAATTTTGCAAATATAGCACCAAACATGTGTGAGTCTCGTAAAAGCGAAAGCCCATTAGGACCGAGGTGTGGTCAACACGAGACCAGTTATAATTAACCAAATTATATCATTATAAAAACCATGTAATAAACGGCGTGAAGATATGGAATCCGTGTATTAATCTAAATATTTAATAAATTGCGTTCCAACTTCACAAAAACGCCGTAAGATTTATATCGGTCACTTTTAAGAATTCTAGTTTTAATTCCTTTGCATATATCACTACATTTGGCCAATTCCTTACCAGCGAGTAAATTTATTCAACAAATCAAGTGTAAATAGAAAAAAAAGGTTAAATTTTCGATTACTTTAACATAATCGCACTAATTTGGTTTAGAGCTCGACTTAAAAAGCAGTAGAAGCCTAGTAAGGTTGCTCGGATGCCGTTAATGGCAAAAACTAATCTAACCGCGCCCCTGATAATCTTGCATTTATACAAACGCAGGGCGGGACTGCTCTGAAAAGGTGCGAGTGGCTCTGCATGCCTGAAATTGATGACAGCGATACGAAGTAAGAAAATTAGTTGTAATGAAAACGGTTTATACTCACTGCTTTTTAACTCGGTATAATCTGACAGTTTCAGACCGATTCGGGGGTCCTTCACTAGTGCATGGAGAGACGTGACCGCTAAAACGTCTTACTCCCCCTAATGAAGGACCTAAGAATCAGTCCGAAACTGTCGGTCTATACCGACCTAAAAAGCAGTGAGTACAAACCGTTTTAAATTAATTAATCATACGATGGCTCACTCATCATTAAATCATTTAGTTAGACGATATAGTATGTATATAGATATTAGAATATTAAAACATTAACGAATTATACATTTCTGTTTTCAGTCAGATTTTTAGTTGACACTTTATTTGACTATTATTTCTATACTAACAATTAATATCATCATGTTTAAAATATATACTGGCTTAAAATTTGTAAAAAGACAAACTTCAAGTTGCAGTAAGACTTCCTGGTAAAGAAGATTTTTAGTAATATTTTAATTACAAAATAGTAATAGGAAATTAGGAGCCATGCAGTCTAGGGCCCGGGTTAATTCGCCTAAACTATGTTGTCAGTTCGACTCTGCACAAATGTATGTTCTTTATAAACATGACTTAGTTCTGAAGTGTGGGAGTCTCATTGAACAACTTCATGTTTATGCAGACATATGTCTGGCTGTTGAAACACAAATGGGTTTTAAGTGGTTCCTCTACAGAGTACAGCTTTACTGTTAGATATAATACATTTTTTTTGCTGAGCGTTGGTCAGAGGACGCAAATTTAATTTTTAGGTATCTAAGAGGGGTAGGTGTGAAGTGAATAGCAAGTTTGTGGGACTGCAACACTTAGCCTTAGCATCTGGGACAAAGGAATGCACAATTCGTTTTTTATGGTTTAACAAACTAATGCTTTCAAAAAAAAATTAAAAACATTTTACTGACTAATTGAATTCTCTATAATTTCGATTCTTTAACGTTTAGCACCCAAAATAACAACATCAATGTTTTCTTATATACTCGTATAGTTAGAAAATGAGTTTGCCATTGTCCTTTTATGACAAAATCTATTAAACTTAATAGTTTAATAGATTTTGTAAAAGGTTATAAAAATAAAAAATAACAAAGTGACGGATAAACGGATATTGATTAAAATTTTGGTTGATTTGTACAAAAATTTTTGGGCTTAGTTTCTTTAGGTTAGGAACAATATATTAACCGAGATACAGACTTTACTGCGCCGTAATAATGTGTGGTAGCTTGGTTGGCCACATCACAATCTTGATTTTGTTGCCAAACTGGCAAATAGGTCACCTGACGCAAAACTAACCGCCGCACATAAATAATACCATTGTAAGGGATATTGCGTGTTACCTTGAAGATAGAACCCTTCCTTGAGGGTCTCTACGTCACAATACAAAAACTCCAATAAAACACCAAAATGGTCTTTCTCCAGGGTTGATAAAATACAAGGCTTATTTGATTTCATTTTAGAAGTACTCGAATATGTGTTGCATACATTAACAAACCCATATTATAAATAGGACCAAGAACGAATAAATGATACATTCAGTCCAATTGCAATGTTATAAGGTCAATTTTCATGATTTGATTTAATAATACAGTATTTATAATGGAAGCAGGTTTGTGTTCCCTGGGATATATTTAATATGGGCAAAGGATATACTCAATTCCACAAATCTACGTTTGTAGAATTCATCAAACATTCGAACAATTTTGAAAAACCCTAAGATATGTGCATAGAAAATATGTTAAGAATTTAAAAAAGACAAAAGTACAGACCACGATCGCATTTAGAACCTTATCCCAGCCGATTTGCTGGAAAATGCTATATTATACTGCTTATAAAGTATACATTAATTATACATTAATTTATTTACTAAAAAAATTAACTCATAAATGAAAAATTCTACTAATATTATTAGTGTGAAATTTCATAAAATTTTAATGTTTGTGTGTTGGAATCTTTGGGTGTCAATCGGTCAATCATGCCGCAATACTGAAAGGATTTTCATGAATTTTCGTATTTGAATAGGCTAACTGAAGTAAGTGATAGAATATCTTCTATTGTTCTATAGACCCAAAATTAAACGCGAGCGGTCCTGCAAAAGTTAATTTCAGTGTAAATAGTTTGTAATCCCTTCTCTAATTAATTATTTCTACACCTTATCTAGATTAATAGCGTTCAAGCTAGTAAAATGATCAGCGTGGAATCTCATAAATAAATTCACTTTCAAACGTCATTACAGATGCCTAGCTTGGGTTCTCAAGTATGCACTAGATAAAACAATTTTATCAGACCTTTTTATACACTGTAATGATAGTATGTATATGTAAGATAGTTGTGTGTAATTATGAAATGCTTACGAGTAGGGCGTGTAAGTTTGCCAATTGATAGATCATTATCAATATTAATTGGACTATGGTGTAATTTTTTATTGCATATCCCTCATAGTAAAAAAATATATAAGTATCATTTTCTACCTTTAACGATTGTGAATTCGATTATCTTTGGTATTGAAGATGCATTCACTGAAAATGCCTAAGTACTTAGAATCTGTAATTTTGTATGAAAATGTTGCTATCAAAATAAAGTATGGAGCCTAAAAATAAATTCACGAACTTGGTATAACGATTACACATCATCTCACATACATCAATACTGAGAGAAATAAAATAACTTCGACATAAAGTATCAAATTGCCCAAAATAATGTACGATGCTTTATAATAATCTAAGGGAGGCAACTATAGTACCCAGGAGATAAGGACTTCGCTAAAAAATCAAGTCAGGAAGTTTGTGGTTGCTAGGACACAGTTATGCACCAAAGTATATTAACATCGCCCACGGGCCAAGCTTTAAATATTTCCGTAGTGCAGTAGCAATTGACCTATAGCCTAGGATATAAATTTATATAATATCTGTAATATTATTATGAAAATATGCTTATGTAATGTTTAACTTGATTATAGTTGTTGCCGACGACTTTGTGACTGTTGTTATAAATTAAACAAAATAGTATATTTAATAATTTATTACAAAAACCTTAACTCAAAAAATAAATACTTAAACCTACGCTTAATATTAAATACATCAGTCAAAACTTTTCAAAATTGTTGCAAATTATTATTTTGTACATAAATTTTAGACAAAAACAAATTGCAGAAAGAGTTAGTTTTACCACCAAATGGATTTGTTTTGAAAGTTGAAAGTATTTCAACTTGTACATTTAAATTAAATAAATATTTTACGTCTTCATATTTCAGCTATGATAGTAAATCTTAAATTAAAATAAATAGTTCTAAATCTATTATTTCCTGATAAATGCAAAGACAACAAATTGGTTATTGACAATATTGTTTAAACTACTCTGAGATCTTAGATCTCGATCGTTATTTCATTGTCAAATTCTTCTACATTGGCTAACCTTCCTACAGTTTACTCAGTCTCATTATCGTCGCTTTCTTCCTCCTTAACAGTAGTTTCCTCCACAGCTTCAGTGGTAGTTTCAGTACCATTGCTAGGGGACATGGACTCTGGTAGATTCTCGCAGTGCTTCCCGCTGATGCCGGGGGGACATTGGCAACGGAAGAGGCCATCGTTGGATTCGAGGGACTGACATTTGCCGCCGTTCTGACACGTGTCTGGGTTCTTTTCGCAGTAGTTCAGCTCTAAAACATAAGAAACATATTGCTATGAACCTAAAATAAACTTTTTGTACCTACTAAGACTACCTCTATTAAGTTATTATTATGGATCGATTTTTAGGCGAACGTAACCATTATTATTACCAGTTATCATGTATTTGATTTAACACCAATATTTAAAGTAATAAAGTAAAAAAAAAGATTTAATCATGATTTTTTCACTATTTATGAATTTTCACATTGTATTTTAAATCCGTTACAAGGCTCTTATTTTCTACAAACATATGTAAAACCTAAATCTCAGAGCTGCATATTCTCTGCAATTTTAAACTTGATACAATTAAGTTTATTAAAGCAATAAGAGTTTTTCACGCTCTACGGAATCCGGGATAGTTATCTTAATGCTGAAATTACACCATTTTGCATCGAATGTCACCCAGCTGTCAATTATGATCGGGCTATATATGGCGTCATACGAAGCAACACCGCTCTCATTTGAAAGTATGTATGGGCTGGTCGGCTGATCTATTTAATTTATACAAAGCTGTTTAGCATTGTAATTAATTTAATTGACATCCTTTAATAGAACGGGTTATAGAATGTCGTGCCTAAGCGTGGGATAGGTGTAAAAACTAACGTGAACATTGAGAAATAAAAGCTTTAACTATCCACATAAATAAAAAAACATCAATTTTCGTTCCTTTTTTTCGCTAAAACTCGAGAACGGCTGAACCGATTTGACTAATTCCAGTCTTGAAATAATAGCAGAAGTCCAGGGAAGGTTTAAACGTCACCCTTTAAACATATGAAGAAAATAATAATATTTTTCCATACACAAAAATACCCCACGTTCAAAAATGGCGGAATAAGGTTCGCCAGATCAGCTAGTTCTAAATAAATTTTTCTCCGACATTGAAATTTCATGATAATTAAAATTTATATTTTTTAAAGTTAGTAAATCCAGTTCAAGTGAGTTCAGCCAGCTGTTAATTCAATTAATTAACATAATTAATTAGCAGTAGAGATAGATGAATATAGTAAAGCATTACATATAAGATGAATCTAGTACATACATCTTACTTTCAAACTCGAGTTTTGTTTTGTAGCTAGTGTAAATGATATGCTGACCTATCACAGGCGCTCTTTGAAGGTAAGTTACTTATATACTTATGCAGTAATTTTTTTTTCATTACAAAGTCGGATAACGTAGATCCATTTGTTAGTAAAAAAGTCTAATCTGCTAATGTTAGTGGAGAATGAAAACAGATAATTAAAAACAAAAAAAAAAAACAAGACATCCACCACACGACACCCTATGCGTACACAAGACGCTTTGATGCAACAAGTGTAATACATGATGAGGAACCATCATGTTTAAACCGTCGGTCCTGCGCCTGACCTCTAACCGGTCGTCTCGGTCTGCCCCCATCGGATTATGAGAGTGAAGGAATAGAGAGTGCACCTGTGTTTGCGCACATACTTGTGCACTATAATATCTCCTGCGTATCTGGCTTGACCAACAGCTTTACGTGCTCTCCAAGGCACGGGGTATTCCAACGCCACCAACTTCCAGACAAAATCCCAATAACATTTTTTTCACCCAAGATTCGAACCCGAAACCCCTCGATCTGCACTTAAAGATGCAACCAATAAACCTACGAGGCCGTCAACCCCCCTCCCCCATTAATAATATTCATATCTCACCTTCATCACACAACATTCCTCCCCAGCCCTTTTTGCAGATGCACTCCCACGGCCGGTTGCATGTTCCATGAACACAACCAGGGTACCGATGGCATTGGGCACAGGTGGGTCCAGTCCAGCCGACCTTGCAGCGGCATTCGCCAGGTCTGCGGCAGTAGCCTCGCTCGCCGTGACATCCAGGCGCGCAGATTGCTGAAAGATGTTTATAACATGATTAAAAATATCGAGAAGACTGCAGAGACTGTAGGAAGAATTTTGTTAGTTATGAGAAAAATGACAAATTGATCTTGATTTTACGACAGTTAAAATATCCTATTGTTCATTCGGTTAATGTACTTTCTTTCTTTCTTTACGATGTATAGGACCTACTTTTTAATCTCAATTAAGAGTAAAATTCCACCTATGCCAAGAAAAGTTTTAATTATCATAACTGACTAACCGTGACTCGTAGTTTTATCCACGTAACTTCCGATCCCGTGGCTACTTCGGGATTAAATGCAGCCTCTATGTTATTTTGAACCCTTATGCATACCAAGTTTCATCATAATCGGATCAGTAGTTTTTGTGTACAAGAGTAAAAGACATACATCCTCACAAACTTTCGCATTTATAATATAAATAGCATAGTAGGATAACTATATAGAACATACGTATGCAGCGCATACAACTATACTAAATGTGTATCATAGTCGTATCATATCGTACTCACGTGTTTGACAAAGCAGTCCAGTGTAGCCAGGCAGGCACTTGCACTCTAGCGGCTTGTCGCAGTAGCCATGCTGGCAGCCCGGCAGGGGTTGGCACGCGCGGCAGGTGGGACCGGCCCAGCCCACNNCGCATACAACTATACTAAATGTGTGACATAGTCGTATCATATCGTACTCACGCGTTTGACAAAGTAGTCCCGTGTAGCCAGGCAGGCACTTGCACTCTAGCGGCTTGTCGCAGTAGCCATGCTGGCAGCCAGGCAGGGGTTGGCACGCGCGGCAGGTGGGACCGGCCTAACCCACCCGCATACAACTATACTGTGTGTCATAGTCGTATCACATCGTACTCACGTGTTTGACAAAGCAGTCCAGTGTAGCCAGGCAGGCACTTGCACTCTAGCGGCTTGTCGCAGTAGCCATGTTGGCAGCCAGGCAGGGGTTGGCACGCGCGGCAGATGGGAGCATACAACTATACTGTGTGTCATAGTCGTATCACATCGTACTCACGCGTTTGGCAAAGCAGTCCAGTGTAGCCAGGCAGGCACTTGCACTCTAGTGGTTTGTCGCAGTAGCCATGCTGGCAGCCCGGCAGTGGTTGGCACGCACGGCAGGTGGGACCGGCCCAGCCCAGTCGGCAGCGACACTCCCCGGGAGACTCGCAGAAACCGCGGGTAGCGTGGCAATCCGAACGACACATAGCTGGTTTATAGATAAACATCATTTAGGCATCGTAACGTAGCTGAAGTTTGAAATATGAAGATTTAAATAGAAATTGACATTACAGCTAGATTCTTCAAAAGATTCGATGGATTTTCTTTTAATTCAATTCTGGGTAATAATATCTATAACTGACACGTTTATTTGCTAATAATTATATCTATTGATATTGAAGATATTTAAAAAATAGTCATATACAAATATTATAGTTAATCTCAATCCACGACCAATACTTCAGCCGACAAGAAAACTGATTTAACTTATTCGCATAACGTGTTTAAGATTTTTCATTTAATTAATATGTACTTATTTTTACAAGAGCAAATCTTCTCCAAGAGTCAGATCATTATCAAACATTTCAATTCAATTAAAAATAAGACGTTTCAAATTTATAAAAAAAACACGTAGAGGATTACCTTTACGTGAATTTTTAAAAGCAATTCCACTTACGTTCAGAACAGAAGATGCCATCCCACCCATCCCTGCAGATGCACTCGAAGGACACATTACAGTAGCCGTGCTGACAGCCAGGCAGCGGGATGCACTTGTTGCATCTCTCACCGTAGAAGCCCAGCTTGCAACGACATTCGCCTGGACGCTTGCAGTACCCTGGAATTATACCTCATTTAATATGGAACTAAACTTCATAAGATATATTTTTATGAAATTGACGCTAATAGAAATCTGTTTCCTTAACCAAGTTATCAGTGGCTATTTAAGAAGATCCCTGGTATGAAATATACGGTGACATTTTTTACACCGCCAACATTTACTTTTTATGTCGATAGGGATTCCAAAATATTAAATAGTTTTCTTCATTGCAAGATAAATGTAGGTTGAAATAACGTTTATGAATACAGTGAATTTATAAGATAGACAAATATGATTGACATGATTCCTTAACCAAAATAATGTATAGATAAACTTACCTTGCAGCGGATCGCATCCCTTCCTACAAATCGGCACATCGCAGAGGTCCCCCTGCCAACCCGGCAGGCATTTGGGCTCCCCCTTGTCATCGCACACGTAGTGGCTGTGCTCGCTTTGCACCGCCGGCAGCTCACACGCCTGGACACTCTTCTCATATAGAGCCACCGAGGACGGCTACATGCATACATCGTGCGTTAGCGTGCGACACAGTTTAGAACAGGGTTACGTGATAGTAAGGGTAAGTAACAGAAGGGTGAGACCACACTCTTCTCATATAGAGCCACTGAGGACGGCTACATGCATACATCGTGCGTTAGCGTGCGACACAGTTTAGAACAGGGTTACGTGATAGTAAGGGTAAGTAACAGAAGGGTAAGACCACACTCTTCTCATATAGAGCCACCGAGGACGGCTACATGCATACATCGTGCGTTAGCGTGCGACACAGTTTAGAACAGGGTTACGTGAACATAAGGGTAAGTAACGGAAGGGCGAGACCACACTCTTCTCATATAGAGCCACTGAGGACGGCTACATGCATACATCGTGCGTTAGCGTGCGACACAGTTTAGAACAGGGTAACGTGAACATAGGGGTAAGTAACAGAAGGGCGAGACCACACTCTTCTCATATAGAACCACCGTTAAAGGTTACACATTACATACATTATTCTTTAGCGTGCAAAACACTTTAGAGCAGGGTTATGTGTTATCATAGTGTTGAACATAGGATAAGTAAAAGCGGATCATATTAACAGGGTTACAGTTCAAAGGGTTACATTCATAGAGTTTAAATATAAGGACATCAAACTATAACTGAGTAAATTATTGCATTCATAAGAGCATGCTATTCTTGGTTCAAATCTCGGAACAATAGATATAGTATCAGATTTACAAAGAACGAGTTAGTTGGAGTAAAATATTAACCAGACCTTACGCTAAGTCAACTACTTTAGTTCTATTAGTGATAACCTTTATTACCAATGTATAGCTTTAGATAAATAAGGTAAGGTTATGTAAAGTCGGCTATTGAAATCACATGATCATATGATAGATAGGTGTGAAGAAATATTTAATATATGCTTTCATTTACATTTTAAACATACAAAAACTGAAAGCCGTAAGTTTAAACATACAACATACAAGTAACGAACAAAAAAGTACACCGGTGAGTAATTAGATCAATAGTGTAATGAATACATGAGTTAATCGATTATTTATTAATGACATGCAAACATAAACAGTTACGAAACACTATCCTAGATCTCTGTAACTCGAAATTGAAGTAAACACATGACTTGTAATTTATTAGACTAGCTGGTCCGCGCGGCTTTGATCCCTATGTGACTCAGTGAAAATGCAGGTTTCTAATGGTGCAAACATTTAAAATCCGTCCAGTAGTTTTTGTGTGAAGAACATACAATAACTTATTGCCTAAAAATAGAACCGACTTCCTCACACTAAAAAGTAGAAAATAACCTATATTTTATTTTTGTTGAAATCTTTACAAAATCGGTAAATACTTTTTAGTGTGAAGTCGGTTCTATTTTTTGGCAAAAAGTTATTATTTTTCCTTTTTCAGTCTCAGAGTTAGAGTTTAATAGGTAAACCTTAACCGCAAAGCATATCCTGCTGATTTTCGACGAGTTCCGTGGAATATATTCCACATGAATCATCAGACTTAAACCAATTTATATGTGACCACACTGAAACTCTACTCTTCGAATAATTAAAAAATATTTTTTTAAATCGGTCCATAAATGCCGGAGATATGCGGTAACAAATAAAAAAATAACCTGATCCTTTTTTAAGTCGTTTAAAAACACAAATGTTCCCTCCTTATAATAGTACTTTAGAAGACTAAAGATTTTTAGATGTTTCCTTAAATACTATCAAACTTTCTCTAGCTTTTACAAAATTTAAATAAACCAAATTATGTGTGACTAGTTTAGTATAAATGCAAATGAAGTAGATCGAGATAAAATATTAATTAAAGTCAATCATAATGATTAATCGATGTTAGCAAAAGTGTTTTATTATGTATGAAAGCTCTGTTATCACAAAGTTGTATATCAATGGGTGTATACCAGTTTCTCTTGAGAGATGCATATAGAAATGTATTTTTTTGCATTCCATTCATTGTTACACCAATGATAAAAACTTTAGATGTGTTACGCATAAATAGGTGACAATATGACAATCCGTTTCCTATTATATTAACATTTGAATGTAATTTAAGTAAAACCCTTGCACGATAACTACTACAGACTAAAACACTTCTATTAAAATCCTATCTCAACCTTAAATAAAAAAAAAGTATCAAAGTATCGCATACAATACATAAAGTGGAGCATTCCTTTGTTATTCTTCAAAAGATGGTCAAAAGAAACAATGACGTTAGTTCTTTGTCCGTCTAAAATTTATTATCATGTTTTCATGATTAACATGTCTCCTTTCTTCCTATCAGGACGTTGTGTCACGACTTTCTAATATCTTGAGAAAGCGCGCGAAAGTGTGCCGACAAGGAGAAAATACCGCGGACAAATATTCGATTAAATTGCACTAAGGTGACAAAATGCAGATTTGCATATATATGCTTTGTTTGTGGCGGTCATTCATGCTATTGGCGATTAAGTTCAGTTCAAAACTTTCACGTATCGTTTCAAAAAATGCGGCGATTCTAAACACCTGGATCGCTAAATAAGGGATGATTTATTTGATTTTTTAAATAAATTCTATAATTATCATAACATATCTAACGAGCTAACGAAGTTTTGAATCACCAATTAAAGAATATATTTAAAAATAATAGCCTTCTTCCCTCCTGTAACGCAACAATAGACTAAGTATTTTTATTTTCCATTTGACAAGCATCTGCAACACATGACGAATATATGTAGATGTTCAACGAGAGACTATAATTCAATGCATGACGGTTTATACGCTCAATAAGGGAACCGTATAGATATAGTTCAAGATTTTATAGACTAATAGTAATCAATGGTCATTAAAAAAATAACGTTACAGTATACTTTACCGATATCTTTTCTTCAAGAATAGCATTTTACTTCCAAGCCGTAGGTGTCCCATATACTTTTATTATTGGCAAAAAACTAAGTTATGCTTGTAACTCAGCGAGCAAACTGTCAATATGAATAAAATCAAATGAACAATGAATCAAAGACCAAATAAATTTCATATGCTTAATTCATGCGTATAAAAAATAAATCCTTATGATTCTGATTCGATTGATTTTACTTTCGTTTATTATGTACGTGTGACAGAATCGAAAGTCCTCCGTTTTTGGGCTGATGCGCCTGCGCAGAATTATTAATTGTGACAACTGTTTTATGTAACATCTGTGATATCATATTTAATATTCATCCTATGAAGTATTCCTGTTATTTCAATACAACGGTACAAAGTATGTATAAAATCTTATGGAAATGTAGAAGGTACAACCGGTAAACATGCAACTAAAAATAATTGTGAAGTACTTATATTAAGTATAATGCTTTATAATTTTAGACATTTTTAAACTCTTTTCATTGCGATCACAATCTTTATAAATAAAAATCTTTATTTTTCACAGAAATTAACATATAAATACGAAGCCTTATTTTATACTCTACATTGCACGATATACGCATGTAATTAATATATAACTTCACTAGTACAAAATAAAATGTTACGTGGGTACATCATTCGTCTAGGAAGCCTATAAGCTTATATGTCTTTCAGTCCTTGGGTCTATAAGTGGAGTATGTTGTAAAACTAGAGTAAAAACTCAAATTTACTACATACTCGTATTTCCTTTCGTCTCGAATAAATTAACATATGATTTACTACATTTCAAATTTAATACCGGAAAAATACTAAAACTAATTTAGATTTAACTTCCTCTGCCATAAATCAGAAAATTTTAGTTATTTTAATAATTGAGAAATAAGCCCGTCCATACATAGTTCCAATGCTTATCATGCTTATTAATATTCATAAGAGTTTTTAAAACAGTTTGCATCATTAATTTTTCTATACAATTTGTTCACTATTGCCAATTATTAACTTTACAACGAAACGTTTAGATCATATTTTTCCGTGCAATATTTTTACAGTAAGTAACTAATATAGCATTGCTCACCTGTTTCTTCCATTTCGGCAAATACTTCGCCGGCAACACAATCGGCGTAAAACACGATATAACCACAATAATAATTAAATTCTTCATCTTTAAAACTCCATAAAGTAAAATGGTATACGAAATAAAAGCGCCTTGTAAAATATTATAGCAAATTTTCCTTATATTTCACTCCGGTGTTGGCGACGTCTGTTTCGTACCCGGTACTGTTATGCTGTGTTATTGAACTTGACTGAGAGAAACTACTTTCGCCGGGACTTTTACATGGCTATTAAGCGAGCTGTTCTTGTAAGTAATGGCAATAAAACGTGAAATAAACTGTAAATTGGATTTGGAGAAATTACTGTCTCTTATCAATGTGATAATATAAAATTGTCTTTATTAAATTCATAATTGAATTAGTTATATAGGTGAATATCAAATATATTTGAACCAGCTTCTTAAAATGGCGCTCCAGCTTCTTAAAAAAAATCAGAATGTGAAATTAATTTTATGAATTAGATTGACAATCTCAAAATATTAATTTATACATGTGATTAATAAATAAAACGTGTTACATATAACTTACGGCGACATAAAAAAAATTAATTTTGATTTGAGAGTTGAAAGAAATATTCAATCAAACATTTATTTGCTAATAACAGTTAAGAAAAAATCTTGCAATACATTTTTTTGTTTTAACTTTGTATAAAAAACCGCTTGTATTCTTTGCAATAATTTTTCAACGTAATACTCTTAGAACTATCTTATAATATTTACACTAGCATACACTGTATCCTAACAGGAAAAAGATGTACCTATATTTAAAAATCGCTCCTTTCAGAACCCCAAAGTCACCGCAGATTAATATCTCGAAAAGCGAATGCAACTTGACACAGTTTCCTTGATTTCTTTAAACCGATCGCGCAGTAAAAACATTTAACACAATGTAGTGCCCTCCTTTCTTAATTAGCCTATTTATAGCATCTCACTACCGCTGATTTAAATACTTATTTATAAGGAAAATGTATAATAAGACAAGGAATGTCGTATGTTTCTTTTAAAAATAAATTAAGAATTCTTCTTATTAATCAACAAATGAATGAATCATTAAACTATATGTTGTGCTTACCTCCTTATATTATTGTATCTATAATTTCCTTTATTGTATTCAATATCTATATTATATCGTTATATTATTATGTTTAAATACTGTTGGATTGGTATTGGTGGCTTTTTCGAAAAAGTGGTAGTTGAACCCTCGACAGATGGACAGACTGAAAATCAGCGCTGTGGGTGTAAAAACCTAGCAGTATGGCTGAGTCTGCCCAATTGCCATAATTTAATATTTAATTTTATTCTCTTTGCTATAATTTAATTTTATTTTCTTATTTGTTCTGTATAAACGGCAATAAAGCTTTTTTTCTTTCTTTTTTCTTTCTTTCATAATTTATTTATTAATTTATTAGAATTAAAGAAAGATTACACTCAGCTTTTTAAAATAACAAAACTTAAAACTAGTTTAGTGTAATCAATAACAGGATATCACAACTTGCAACTTAACAAAAAGTTTATAAAACAATTAACCTAGACTTTTATAAACTTATGCACGTCTGAACTTATATATTCAGTTATTTATTTATATTAATTTTACGAATAGCGGTATTCTGACTATGGATTAGTTCTGAAAGTTTAGAAAGAATGTTTCAATATGTCAACCAGGTGATCCCATACGTTTCATATTTTGGAATGGCGCGTCAGCATGACAGACATCTACTTACTTATTAGATTCACTACCATTACAACCTTCTATACTTTTTATGGCATTCAGTTTGCCAACACTTGGCTATATGCCATAGCCTTATGGTTTCATTTTAGAATAAGTATAATATCGGTCATGCACCTTAGAATATTTGCAATACATAGAATCAGTATCACTGATTGTTTGCAGTTTATAGAAATGGTCAATATCCTCAGAGGATTCCAAAGAATTTCAAAGGATTCCAAATCCCATTTGCGGTTATAGATCAGCAATTAATGCGTTTATTGTCGTAGGTAAGTTTATAAGTTGCTTGACCGCTGGCGCTGACAAAAACTGAAGAGCTTTTTCCTGCTAAAGCTAGACGTACACAGATAGGTATCGTAAGCATTGAGTTCTTTATTTGTATATCAGTGGGCGCACTTGTGTAACTTTCTATACAAAGAATAAAACGATTCGTAATAAAAATAAGAATTCGTATTATAAAATTCTTGCTTGACTTTAATTCTTAAAATTTTATTATTATGTAATATCTATTAAATTCATTAAATTGTAATATTTAATTTTTATCATGAACTAGCTTAGCTCCGCGGTTACAACCGAGTTCCAATAATCTGTTCCGTAGAATTTTCAGGATAAAAACTATCCTATGTCGTTCCTGGAGTTTCGAAGAATCTTTGTACAAAATTTCATCCAAATCGGTTCTGTAGTTTCGGAGCCTATACAATAGAAAATAGATTCTCTTTATAATATAAGAATAGAGTATTAGTGAATAAGTCGTGTCTCAGAAAATAAATAAAAAAAATCGTGAAATCGGATGCGTACGATGCTGACATACTTATATTACGGTATATCGTAATTATTTATTACAATGAAAAACAATTGTCACTGCATTGATTTAAACTGCATAGGTTCTGATGCGTTTATTTTTCACAAACTGCTCGCACTAGTGAAATAAATTTACATTGTTTTGTTTACAAGAAGTTTAAGAGAGCATTGTAAGAGGTAAATAATGTTTTGTAACTTTATTTCGTACGGTCACTGTATGTTATGGATATTTTAATAATAATTAATTTATTCCGTATTATTACATACTATATAATGATTCACTTTACCCACTCTTTTAAACGTAGTAAAAATAAAACACAAAATAGCTTAAAATACTTATATATTACTTTCATTTTATATACATTACAATACAATATAAAGCTATATACACAGTTTAGGTCCATATTCGGTTATTGTTAAACTCGTAACATTAACAATTTGTATAAGGAGTACATCACTGCTATAAGGCTGAGGTTATAATATTAATTCCTTGTAAGACTGGGCACATTAAAATTTGATAACAATAAATAATACATTCAAATACTGAAACGGTACTCAATTTTAAGTAGCTCTTAAAATTGAGTAAATGCCATTCTCCTACTTTCATTAATGAACAGAGAAAAGAACAGAATTTATTTTATGTATCTCTCAAAATTAAGCATTATTTGAGAATTTGTAGTCAAAATGAGTCAAGGTGTATTACCTAATATGAAATGTTGGTGACAAATAACTACAGTATAGATTTTTTACAGTAGCATTACAGACTATGCGATCTGACTACATTATAAACATGTTTTTACTAGGGTACAATGTTCGTTGTAAATTTATTATTAAATTGGACATTCATAAAAATTTAACCAACTTTTATACTAACTTCACTTAATAAAATATTAATTTTGATCTCAAAATTAAAAACTGTTGAGTTTACGTACCGTTTCATTATGTATACTGTGTTACCCAGTCCTAATTTAGTTACATTTGACTATACGAGCATATTCGAATACAATAATAAGAAGATATAAATAATATGACATCATTTAATTAATAATATACATTTTAGTGATTTGCGTAGTTTAGAAAAAAATCACAGAGATTATTGCCTAGAAAGGTATTATAAAGTCAATGAAAAAAATAGGATAAAAACACATAATTAGGATCGATTTCAAATTCAAATTCAAAATTAAATTTTCTCTTTTCTAAGGATACTCCTTATTTATATTTATTCTCGTGACAAAAAATAACCATTATTCATTTTTCTCACAGACTTTAAAACAAATTATTTTGCCATACTTTTCAATCAATTCATCGGAATTTAGTATTTTCTTAGGTTTGTTTGTACTTTCCATATTGAATAAAAATACTTTTTAAAAGGTTTAATAACAATGTAAAATAAAGTATAATAAACCGCGTTGAAAATTCTTTAAAAAGTATTTTTAATAATTAGAATTTAATACATATTTACCATCACATTAAGTTTGGAATTTAGCGGAATGTGGTTTAAAACATGGAACGGGTGAGATTCGAAGTCTTATCGTCTTAAAACTAAAATAGTGCACCAAATTAGTAAATATTCGCTTGTTGGTGAATTTTATGAAATACATAAACAACAAATTTGAAATTATAAAGAATACACGATTGCACTCACACATCTACAGTCTATCATAACATCTAATGGTGCGTTACACACAAAGGTTTTAATGTTCCCTGCATAATCTACATTGTTTAGAAAATAAATTATATAATAGATAAAAAAATACCTCTAACGTTTTTTTTTTTCAAAACCACTGAAAATAAATAAATCACTGAAAATTTCTGTTATATAATAATATAAATAATTATAGCTTATAACTGACTTGAAAATGCCTGATCTTTAATAATAATGGAATCCCACATGATTTCTAAGCCCATTGGGATATTTGACTAAGATACGTAAAAAAATATATATATAAAATACATTTTCCATTTTTTATATAGATATAAAAAAACCGAATACCAAAGATACTAACGACCATTTTCAATAATGTATCAATGATTATGGAGAGACTGTTATATCAGATTATATGACAATAGATAGACAAAAGTCATAGCAAATGTATCCGTCGTTAGGATATTGAAATCAAAGTTAGTGCAAATAGATAGATTTGTCTGACTTTAGTAAGCAAAACAAGGGATAGATAGAATATTGAAAACGGCCGTAAGTGTGACAATAACTCTAAATAATGTACATTACCCAAGCCCAGTATATTCAAAAACAACTTCACAAACAAATTATTAAACAATTCTACATACACGGGAATCATTATTAACACCATACAAACAAATTTATATTTGAGACACTCATGTACATGTTACATAATATAGACAACACATATTATGCTAACATACGATAACATTAATTTATATCTACATAAGGCAATAACTGTAATGACTTCTTGGTCTTAAAGAGAACGTGAGATGCGTCACAGAAAAAAAAGAAAAAAATATATATATATATATAAAATTTTTCAATAAACTTCCAGACATATTTATGTAAATGGCAAAAAATATTTACACCGTTTACGAAAGATGAATATAAACAATAAAAATGTTGTGTAAAGAAATACCGTATTTGTCGTACATAAAAAGTTAAGCCAAGAGTTGAAACAGAATATTTACTACCTATAAAATAATCTCAACTAACGATTCTTGTACTGAGTGACTGTATGAAAAAACGATTTTAAAAGGAGATTCAAACTTAAATTTTTTTTCATATTAATATTATTAATTATTATAAAAATAATGAACATTTTTATACACATAAATATCAATCGAACATATAGTAACAGTAACAGTAAGAGATTTTCAATATATCTTAATTGATCAGAAATTCTTTGATCTTAGATTACAAAAAAAAATAAAAATAAAATATTAAGACATTTTTTCTTAAAAAAGTAATCGTAAAAGTAATGGCATTTTTTTTTTATTTATTAAATTGTTTGTGAAACGTCGTAATTCAATGCGATTCTTTCAAAATTAAAATTCTTTCAAAACTACCCTCCAATTTTCTCACATAGTCACTCAGTACTTTGCATCCAACCGTTCATTTATAAAAATCAACACCCACCCTAGATCCAATAATATATTAAATACAATAATAGTTAATGAGCATTAATGATAAAGCAGCCAAAAGGCGTTCGTTAGAGTTACAGTGAAGCCTATGGTTTGTATTAGAACCATGTTTTAAAGAGTTTCCTAAAGATCGTAACGACAAATTATTCAAGATTAAGTAAAAAGATTTTGATAAAATTCCAGTTTGAATATAGGTAGATAGACGACGTAGTATACTTATATTAAAGAGAAAAGATTTGTTTGTTTGTATTGAATAGAATCTGAAACTACTGGACCGATTTGGATAAAATTTTGTAAAAATATTCTTTAAAGCCTTGGAAGGACATAGGATATTTTTATCCCGCAATTCCTACGGGAACGGGAGATATACGCGGGTGTGACCGCGGAGCTCAGCTAGTAATTTATTAAATTAATAATATTGTGGAATTGAGAAATAAAAATAAATATAGATGTTAGAGATTATGAACGTGACAATTTTTACAATTTTTTTGTTCATTTTAGAAATACTAATGCTATCTTTGAGAGATGGCTAATCATCCTGTCCCTTTCTCTCTATTTATGAGCGACTGAGACAGCACGACATTCGAGAACTTTATAATTTGAGTTTCATGTCATTTGAGCATTAGTCTTTCCCACGTCTTGTTTTTAAACGGTAAATAATTTTAAAAAATCGTTTATAGGACAAGTAAATTTGTCGTTACGACATTTCGAAAACTTACTTTTAAAATATTATTTTTAACTGAAATATGTGATCACAGCTTATATTTGCGAACAAAGTATATACGAAAACATTAAAGTTATTTGTAGCTCGGTTACCTAAGTCTTATTCGAATAAATTCAATATTTAATAATATTAACAACAAGGGTTTATTCGGCTAAATGTACTGTCGACGACAAATGTGTTAAAATTTGATTATTTATTGTGTTCGTTTAATAAGCTTTTGTTTATTCATAAAACCCCAAACATGAATGACAATGAAATCCAAATAACAATATATTGCGTTGTTTAAAAAATCTAAATAACAGAAAACAATTTCGCTTTATTTTATGATATAAAAGACTGTTTGCAATTTGATGCCAACGAAAAATTAACAGATTTGGTATTGCGTATTGACATGAGTGGATATCATACTACGGTGTTTAACGGTGCCTATGATGTTTTCATTGGAACAGCACTATTTTTTATCGAAATTATGCTTCTAATTTGAAAACAATGTATGTCGAAGGGAAACCAATTTCAAATTATCGATACAAAAACATCTGTCAAAATGAGTTACAGTGTCGATCAAATTTATCGGTGGCCATGACGTCGTTTTCATTGGACACTGTTTATAGCCAATGCGAAAACGGTAGTTTGACAATTGATTGTTGGTCACTTTGTAAAGTGATCTACACTTTCAGTTGTCAACGAAGATACGCAATAGCCCTGCAGATGTACAGTCTTATAACAGGGATTAATTAGTCGTAAATGCGGGTAATTGAACTCAAATCACTTTTGTCGGCGACTGTACTTATACAGAGTGTTCCTATAAGTCACTGCGCCTGTCGTGATATTACTTGTACTCCAAAACGAGTAGAGGACCAGATGTACCGTCTTATAACAGGGATTAATTAGTTGTAAATGCGGGTAATCGAACTCAAATCACTTTTGTCGGCGACTGTACTTATACGGAGTGTTCCTATAAGTCATTTCGCTTGTCATGATCCACTTGCTTGTACTCCGGGAACGGGTACAGGACCAGGTGGTCTGCGGTCTTGTACCACGGGATTAGGCCGTTCTGAAATATAAGAAAAATTATAATAAATATATTTGTGCTCATATCTTCGCTATTTTAAACTTAGAGATTTCAAGAAAAGAAATATTCCTATTCAGTTCAGAAAGAACGAAAGAAAATACATTCAAAATACAATGAAGAGAAAAAAGAGGGAAGCACAAGAAAGAGAAAAAAATTATATAGATATAAATAAAAGAAAGATTATCGTTCCTTAGTTTCGCTAAAACTCGAGAACGGTTGAATCAATTTGACTAATTTTAGTCTTGAAATATTCCTGGTTGTCCAGGTAAGGTTATTAAAAACCACACTTATATTTTTCAATATAAATAGTTTATTTCTGTCAAATACATCACATTCAATAATGCCGGCATGAAGTTCGCCGGATAAGCTGGTACTTTTATATTTATTCATAATATATATTGAGAGTTTACACAAATATTTAATTGGTTCATTCACAACACATTTGATAGATGTAGAACTAAATGATTTAGAAATGATTAAAATATATGCAAACATTATTCAAATAATTCTTATATAAAATTATGCCATTTAATCTCACCTGATTAGTTCTTTTATTGGTCCCTCGTCCAAACCCATTCCAGTGGTTTCCAGCCACACCGATCAGATCACCTTCCTGAAAGAACAATCATTCACAGTTCTCTTGTTATAGTCTCAAAATTATAGTCTAAATAATCACTTTTTTGAAAATCAGTTACTATTGATGCACAGATTAGAGAAACTATCAAAGCGGGAGTTACGCGAACGGGTCCCTAACACATCGCTGACACCATGATTAATTAACAAGGGAACATGTATTGCCGATACAACTAAATAGCTTTCGAATCACTTAATTTAAAGTCTTCATTTTTAGATAAGTATTTTTATATTCACTTGTAACTTAAAAATAGTATTAACTTAGTAACTCGTCAGTTGTAACTTAGAAATAGTTTATTTTGTAATAAATAATTTTAAAGCATTTGTTTTTTTTGGGGCCTCCGGCTGTGTTGTACAATTCGGGCATTTATTTTATTTATTTACACTATTCATGTTGACATAATACGTGTAAATTTTACAATAGAAAAAAAAATATATAGAAGGAACAGTCAATAGGCGACCTTAGAGTGATATCTGTCAGGCTGGTATAGGAAACTATTATTTAGTGCTGACTCGGCCTTATCACTCAAGAGTGATCTCTGTCAGGCGACCCACTGGTATAGGAAACTATTATTTCGTACCTGGAAGGCGATCTCGTGCGGGTCGCTGGGCGCGTGCGGCAGGAGCGCGCGGCGGTCGTGCGCGTTCTGGCCGCCGAAGTAGTAGATGTCGTCCAGCGAGTGGAACGCGAGCGACGCGTCCACGCGGTTCGTCTGCATCATCTCGTACGCCACGCGGCCCACCTGAAAATATTTTTATTTATTTATTTATTGCAATAAAAACCAACGGCGTAATAAATAATAATAAATATTCTCGGACATTTTACACAACGCCATCTAGTCTCAAACTAAGCAAAGCTTGTACTATGGAAACTAGATAGCTGATAGACATACTTAAACGTACTTTTTTTGTAAATACATACATACTTAAGATATATTAACACCCAGACAGTAGAAAATTACAATGTTCATCACATCATAATTTTCTGTGGGAATCGAACCCACACCCTCTGGCGCAATAGACACTGACGTATCCACTGCGCCAACCGAGCAGTCAATAAAATATTAATACTTTTGATAATTTTTAATTTTTACGTAAACGGTAAATGTATAAGTACGCATTTTGTTTGATATACTATGCTATAACATAAAGAAAAGAAAACAATAAAATTAAAAAAAAAAATGATTTTTCAATATGTACGTTAAAAATACAATTCATACCGATATGACTAATAAAGGTGCACACAATATAATTACACGATCAACGATGGTTGAAGTATTATTATGTAGTATTTAGTTTATGATTTGTGAGTTTTTACTTATATTGTGTAATATAGATTGAAGTCCACTTGCTGGCCTGTGTAACTCGGCCCTATTTGTTAATGGCTAGGCGCACACACGCAATAATTTAGACAATAAGATAGGCAATCATATTATGTATCTACTGTATTGCTGTATTTTTGCATGCAACAAAGACCATTGTCAACCACCATTGGGTTGTCAATATTATTATACTAAATAAATAAATTAATAAGAACTTTATTGTCACAAGAAGAAAGATTACATTGGTGCACTTATAAATTTGATAAATGTGTCTTGCGACAAAAGGCAGCAGGCTCGGCATATACTAGCAAAAAAAATCTCGCACCGCGCTGATTTTCAGCCTGTTCTTATTCTTACCACTCAAAATTAATTCTGAGGCGTACAAAGTTATCCAAAAGTGAACAATTTATAAATTACAAATTTTGAAATCTGACGATATATCGACCAATATTACCTATATAGATTATTTAACAATAAAATATACTAACCTGACTACTAAAGGTACACACGATATAATCACACATTGCGAGCATGTGCAAGTCTACGAGTAGGCCGGTTAGCGAAACGGGCGTGTAGCGCCGATGTGTGGCCGCCGTTTTTGCGATGGATGGGTCGCCGAGGAATTCGTAAGTTGGATACTTTTTACGCGCGTCCTCTAGTACCTGTAAATTAAACAAATGTTATAATTAAATATAATACAATATTTAATAATTTGTGAAACATAAGCTCGCATAAAATTTATTGCTAAAACATGGTAGTATTATTGTTATAATTTTATACAGTCCAGTCATGTTCTACCGTACAGGTGTGCAATATTGCATACTATGATAAGCATAAAAATAATATTTATACAGTACAAACAGTTAAAATTAAGCCAGGTGATGTACAATAATGATTTGGCTTTGATTGTCATAATTATTTGCAACAGTGTAACAAGTTTATCTTGTACGAAATAACGCTTGTCACAAAGAAATTTTATTACATTTGTATTAAAACTATTCACATTATTTATTAATTTTTTGGCAGATGATTATATGCTCAATTATCATTCAACGACTCCTTATGGCCAGTAACTGTATCCGACATAAGCATGCTCCATGCATAGAGTAGTTTACACACCGAGGCATAAGCCTATTAAAATCTACTTATACCCACGTTCAATTCGATATTCAGTTAAAAAAAAACAACTCACATTAGCATCATCACTGGCCAAGTACACTCGTCTCGCGTCCACAGTCTGCGTGAACTCGAGCTGGTCATAATAATCTTTCACGTGCACCATGTACTCGTCGATGCTGTGGAACGCCGCCTCCGTGCCCACTTTGTCTGTACGACGAATGTGCACGCTGAGAAACAAAATGTAATAAAAAATAAATATTACTGGTTATTATACATGTTTTGGATATACCTTTCGGATACGGATATAGAAATAATTAAAATACCGGATTCGGATACGGATATGGATACGGATATGAATATATTACGGATTATCCGTTTGTTTCAGATAGTTTCCGTTATAGATATTAATTAGAGTTTTAAGGAATTCCAAAAATAAATACAAATAAAAAGGCAAATGACTTAGCGTCAAATACATACCATTACGGTTCATATTTAGCCTCCACTACATTTACGGGTAACTTAACATCCCTAATATTAAACACAACGCCATCTAGTGCCAAACTAAGCAACGTTTGTACTAAGAAAGCTAGATAACTGATAGACCTACTTAAACATACTTTTTTTGTAAATACATACATACTATAGATAAAGAGTAACAAACATACATCACAAACTTTCGCATTTAAAATATTTGTAGGATATGTGAGACAATGTTACTACTAACTAGATTTACATTAAATTTTAGTTGAAATTCATTTAAATTAAGACTCACCCAACAATAGGCCTCTTGAAGTTCATCTTAGCGATAGTTTCATTGATCGCCTTTTGCATGGCGGGTCGGGGTTTGAGTATATATTTTAACATTTGTCCAATCCACCATGACGCTGGGTCACCGTTGAAACGTACTATCCTGAAAAAATCAAATTCAAATTCAAACAAACTCTTCAGCTTTATATCATTGGTATAGTTTATTTTGTTTTCAGTAGTAACTGTCAAAATGCACAATAGTAAGTTTTATAACAGAACCATAGACCAATAAAAATTATGTACATGAAAGATATTTAAAAAATAATTAGGGGGGGGGGGTTTACTACTTCGCTGTAGAACTCAAAAATATAGTTAGCTGTTTTTTGTCTGTCTGTATGGTTATACTCGCATCACAGGAAAAGTACTGATCCGATTCGAATACAGTTTTCACAGATATATTTGTCTCCTACTGTACTCCCNNNNCCCCCCCCCTGAAAACTATAGATCCTGAATGCGAGCGGAGCCGTAGGCAGATTCTACTTTCAAAAATATAAGCGATGTAAATGTAAACAACATCTAAATTCATACCGTAAAATATTAATAGAACAAAAAGCTTGTTATATAAGCTAGTCGTTAAAAACAAACAGTTATTACCATACCGGTGTGCTAGATCCGATGGGATGGCGAGCGGGAGGAACTTGGGCTTCTGCGAGATCGAGTCGATGAACGGTAGGGACACCACTTTCGGATCATACGCCGCTGAAAAAATATAATTTTATAAAAATTTGAATAGTTTATATGGAACTCATTGTGTTCAGTATAAACTATGAGCTGAAGATTAATGTCCAATCAGAGAAGATTATCGTACTACCCTCACTCAAATGAATAACAACTCTAAATACGACGCAATAAAATCCAAATTCAATTACCTAGCCACGACTTTATACTCATACATGGTCACGCAACTCTTGGTGTTATACTGTTGTAAATCGAGTTGAGAATCAGCATTCTAGAAGATTGTTCTACTTACTCTTCTAAGAACAATTTAAAGGAAAAGCGACTTTAAAAACGATGTAATAAGGTGGAATATCAAATAACCTGGCCATTGCACGACTTTATCGACATACGTAGTCACGCAGCTCTCTGATATAGGATAGAACACGTACTCCCAGCCCTTGGTGTTGTACCGCTATTCTTCCAAGTTGAAAAGCGACTTTATTACAACGCAATAAGATCCAAATTCAATTACCTGGCCATTGCACGACTTTATCGTCATACGTAGTCACGCAGCTCTCTGATATAGGATAGAACACGTACTCCCACCCCTTGCCTGTACCGCTATTCTTCCAAGTTGAAAATCGACTTTAATTACAACGCAATAAGATTCAAATTCAATTACCTGGCCATTGCACGACTTTATCGTCATACGTAGTGACGCAGCTCTCTGATATAGGATAGAACACGTACTCCCAGCCCTTGGTGTTGTACCGCCATCCTTTCAAGTTGAAAAGTGACTCTTAACTATAGCGCAATAAGATCCAAATTCAATTACCTGGCCATTGCACGACTTTATCGTCATACGTAGTCACGCAGCTCTCTGATATAGGATAGAACACGTACTCCCAGCCCTTGGTGTTGTACCGCCATCCCTTCGAGTTGAGAATCAGCGTCCTTTCCGTGGCATATGCGAATATTAGGCAGTACACTATGTGATGCAGTTGGCAACCGAAACCGCAGCCCTGGAAATTAAAAAGGAAATTTAAGAATCGCATCGAACTGAATAATCATTTTCTCGAACTAAGTTTCTATCTTCATTTTGGTTGCGTATAAGTTTCTAGAAGACACTAAGAACTGATGCGAAACTCGATAGGTACTCTCTAAGCCTATATCGCAACTTAAATGAATGAATGACAAATTCTATATTAGATGCAAACGTAGAAAATAAAAAAGGGGGCCTTATCACTGTACAGCGATCTCTTCATAAACGTATGAACATGCATAAATGTGAAACTTTGTTCGTTACCTTTACGCTTCACCTACTTAACAAATTTTAATGAAACTTTGTATGCATATAGTTGAGAGTACAGAGACGGTCATACTTTTACGCGGTCAAAGCTACAAGAAAAAGTATTTTATATGATAAGATGATTATTACCAAAATTATCGTTACGTATTACATCATTACAATCAATCTTTAACCTCCAATAAGTAGATAACAAAAACCGGTTAAAAAGAACGATTTGTATGATATGATCTTAACATTCCACTTAAATAGAAAATATTGAACTTTCCTATACTCGTAGTGACAACTATGTCACACAATATATAGAGGGGTCAAGTACTCATCCCGATAACGTTATTAGAATATTGACCTAGTGAGTGGAGATAACTTATATTAGACACTGTAATAACGCAAATTCTCGTGTGCTATGACGTAAACTCACGTCTGCATTAACGTACACTGTATATTGAAGTGACAAGTATTATTTGTTATTATTGAAAACAATTTTGTAAAAACCTTTAATAAGGGTTTATTTGATTTTGAATGATATATAAACGTTCACTACAAAGTATGTTAGACTTTAATTAACAAGAAACAAATATATTACAAACATTACAAAATAAAAA
Organism: Phoebis sennae; assembly: GCA_001586405.1. Taxonomy (NCBI): domain Eukaryota; kingdom Metazoa; phylum Arthropoda; class Insecta; order Lepidoptera; family Pieridae; genus Phoebis; species Phoebis sennae. Next base: position 9,765 of record LQNK01000605.1, on the reverse strand, counting down.
TGTTAGGGATCTATAGGGTCTGGAACTAGTTAAAAAACCTTTAAGTCGAGAGTTAGTTTTGGCATCCCGAATTTTTTTATTATTACAAATGTAAGGATATATGTTTTTTTATGATAAAGCAGGCAAGCGAAGCATGCGGGTAACCTGATGTTAAATGACTGACCGCAGCCCATGAACATCTAAAACATCAAAGTGTCGCAGGTGACTTGCCGGCCCGAAATCAGGGGACGGGATAAGGAGAGGATTAATTAAGGGATAAATGGGAGAGGAGTAGAATAAAATGTGAATAGGTGCAGTTAGGTTTCTTTTTTATATTATTAAATTATTATATTATAGTCTAACCATTATATAAAACCATTACCAGGTTTAAACTAAGCGATAATGTGGGTTTAACAACATAATAATTGTATTCTGCAAGTTGTTCTATTTTAACTTCCAACATCATAAATATAGAGCACATTTTTCAATGTAGTGCTATTTACCGTAATCAAATTGTTTTGTCAACGCATTAGCGCGTTTGTTTGTCAAAGTAATTATACCTCTGGAAACGGGGAACCGCGGTCACTTGACACGGTACGATGCACTAGAGTTCAGATTATCAACCATACATAAAAATATCAAAGTTCAACTTAAATTTAAACAAAACAATGTGACAATAATGTATTGTACTATCTTCGGAACGTTGCACTATAACGGCCGTTTTCAATATTCTATCTATCCCTTGTTTTGCTTACTAAAGTCAGGCAAATCTATCTATTTGCACTTACTTTGATTTCAATCTGCTGTCGACGGATAGCCTTTGTAATGACTTTTGACAATCAAATGTCATTAAATCTGAGATTCCAATCTATACATCATCTTTGATACACTATTGAAAACGGCCGTAAATCAGCTGAATCAATTAAGTAATAACAAGACAAAATAATGATTGGTTTACAATTCACAGTCTTCTGACCGTCTTTGCTTTTGTAAAATTTAAGGCAAGATTAATAAAAGCTATCCTATCACCTAATCCAACTAGTCGACAGTTAGGGTGACTGATACACAAACATCCAAAAATACAAATTTACACATTCATAAGATAGAATACAACATTGCAACGGTATCGTGTACTTTAACATGAATAAAAAGTATTAAACACCAAATTCTTTCAGTCGTTGCGTGATATAGTAACAAATATACACATAACAAAATATTTGATATAATATGAGATTTCAAAACTTTTGGCTTGCATATTGAAATCATAACATTTTACGTTAATGCACGTTATATGTGAGCCAAATGCACTTAACATCTGTTTAACTGATCGATATGACTCTAGGCAATGTTTGTGATTGGTGTTTTAATATACACACAATAATACTACACTAGTGCCCCGAGGTTTGAACTGTGTAGTTCATAGGTTTGAATGAACTGGCCATAAGGCCAGATAAATGAATTAAAATAAAATCTTCTTTATTATATAAATAATAAGGGGGAGTAATATAATAAGGAAGATTTTATTTTAATTCATCAGCTAACGTCTTGATTAGCCCTTTTAAACAAACAAAACATTTTCTTTATAAATCTACTAGCCGCTTCGCTCGCATTATTCCAATGAAAAGTATCCTATCACCTAATCTAAGTAATAGCCTAAGTAATAGATATGTCTAGATTTTTTTTTTAATTTTGACAAATATTTATTTGAATCATCACGATCACATCACGATTAACACATTAATTTTAAAATAATCTTTTAAATCTCCCTTCTTCTAAAATTAAACTAGGTTAGCACAACTTCCGTCACTACAAAAGAGCATCGTTAAATATTTCAACACCTCCCTATACAAAAATAAACAATATTTTAAATGGATTATAATCTGACATAAATTCAAAAGATTCGTGGCGTTTCTCAAAACAACTTTGTTGAATAAATAACTTTGATTGTTGCTTGAGAAATCTATACATATAATAAAAGAGTAACCGAACCATTTCTGTACATTGAATATTTTTCAAAAAGAGTAATTGGTATGCAATATGTATGTTCCATAGATACCAAAACCATGGTTAGAATTT
>LQNK01000604.1:174420-185423 GCA_001586405.1 Phoebis sennae | reverse complement strand
TTTTCTTGAAAATATTAAATGTACAGACACGGCTAGTCTACGATTTTATTATATGTATAGATCACTAAACTTGGACCGTTTTATAACTATATTCCTAGTGAGATAGTAATGAATCGCTTTCCCATAACTATGTTACGGCATATAATTATATCCCTAGGGATATAATTATATTACGGCTTTTTCTATCTTACTGCGACATATATCGTTCAGTTTTTCTTTAGTGTATTTAGTATCAGCACTGCACCCGTGCGACGCCGGGGCGTGTCGCTAGTTTATTTATAGCAGTTCTCAGCCTGATTAATCAATAATTATATAATCATTTTAAATGTTGCAACCACAGCAGGATGTATGAAAAAGGTTAGGCATTTTGGTCATCAACGTGCATTTAAAGGTTTTTGAGTTTTTATTACTAGCCGCGCCCCACGGTTTCACACGTGCAACTTCTGATCCTGTGGCAACTCTGGGATTAAAGTAGCCTATATGTTTTTTGGACACCTTACCGTATACCAAGTTTCATCATAATCGGTTCAGTAGTTTTTGCGTGAAAGAGTATATGCGCGTATTTATAATTAGTAGGATTTTGATTTTGATAATTATAAATAATAAATAATTATTTTTTACCTCGTATAATAAAACTCCCTCGGTTTCGATCATCTTCTTAACTAAACTATTCGTCTATGAAATTTAATCAAGATCGGATAAAAAATACTTAAGTTGCCGTCAGACAAAGTTTTTCATACAAGCATGCAATCGCCCGGCCATCTCGACTCTAAGAACTCGCTTCGCTCGGTCAATAATAAGAAGCGCTCAAAAGTTGAAACAAAAACGTGACGTTTTATAATTCGTATACAACCAGCCTAATTTCGCAAACTAACAAAAACCCTAGCAAGGATGAGGATCATTTGGCGTGATTCCGTTCCATTACGGCCGAATTATCGCATTTCGGATTTATCTCAGTGTTATGTGAGCGGTAAAAACGATCGTGTAGCGGACGCTTAAGTGGTTGGTATTTTTGTGTCCCACAGTAAAGGAAGCATTGTACTTTTTGGAAAATACGATTTTTAAATTAGGTATTGTTTGAAATTTCTCTAAAGAGCGCGTTAAAAAGTTGTGACTTGTGAGTATAGATTGTTACAGTGTGTTTTCGAAAGACATATAAGTAAGGTTTTTAAAAAATTCAAATAAATATATATTTTTTTATTTTTACCAAATTATTTGTTAAAAATAATATTTAATGAAAAATCTATATTTATTGTTCGGAATTTTAATTGTTAAGGCGTTCTCGAATTCAAATCCCGGTCAAAGCTATAAATTAAGGTTATTGATATGGCATGACATAAACAAATTAGTAAACAAGCTTAATTTAACTTTATCTATTCAAAAGCCCGACTGAATTGTCTATGAAAAAAAAGCAATCCCTCCTTTTTTGATGCAAGCGCCATTTTGAAAATTCAAGTATATAGCCTATGTCCCACAATTTTAACGAATCCAACAAAATCTACATTTCAAAATCTCCAGCTGTTGGGCTGTAAGCCATTCCAAAGAAATGGACATACAAACTAACACTCGCTCTAAAACATGACAACAAGCTTAATCTACGATTTCTGCGTTATATTTTTTAAAATTAAAATTAAAAAATATTTGTAACTACGCGAACCCTAAGGCGAAAGTGATGTATTCGTAATATTACGACAGTATAAAAGAAAGCATGTAACCAGATAGACATCTGCACCTGCTGTCAATTATACCAATGTAAAGGAATACGTTGCATTCAATAACACAATCAATCATTCAATACAAATTATTCTTATTAACCGACTTCAAAAAAAAGGAGGAGGTCATCAATTCGACCGTATTTTTTTTATGTATGTTACCGCATATCTCCGGCGTTTATGGACCGATTTGGAAAATTCTCTTTGCATTCGAAAGAGTAAAGTTCCAGCGTGGTCCCATAGAAATTTGGTTCAAGTCTGATAATCCATGTGGATGATATTCCAGGGAACTCCACGAAAATCAACGGAATAAGCTCTGCGGTTAAGGTTTAATGACGTATATATCAACTGAAATCGGTTCTATTTTTTGGCAAAAATTTTTATTAATAAAGATTTTCGATCATGATGGTCAATCTGTATTATCTGTTTTCATCCGTGTGTCGACGGGCTTAGAATACGTGTGTCGCCACCCCATTTCAACCCGTGTAGGTCGTAAGAGCCACTGGCCAGCAGATGATCGGCGAAGCAGTATTGAACTGTGTGTCGTACGGTGAGCAAACCCGAAGACCTGTATTTTGATCCCATTTCTCTCCCATGTTTCACTCCTCCCCCAATTTCCAATCATAATCCCCTCCCCTTCTTTCAAGCCGGCAAGACATCTGCGACACTCTGATGCAGATGTTCATTGGCTGCGGTCAGTCACTTAACATCAGGTGAACCAAGCTTGCCTGCTGTTGCTTCAAACCCATTTTTTAATTCTTCCAATTATTATTAAAAATCATATGTAAAGTTTTCTTAAAAATATATTTGTAGCGATTGTCATTTTTAAGTATTGTAATTTAAAACTATGATTGAAAATTCGCAGAAATGAAATTAACAAGTATTTCAGGTGTACTGAAAATTCGAATTCGATTTTATGCCTGGGGATATTAATTTCAAATGTAAAAATGATTTTATTGCGAAATATTATTGGTAAATATGTTTCGCTAGAATAAAGGATTTAAGACCAATGCATGTAGTATTTAATTCTGCTTATTGATTTAAATTCAATGTGTATTTGTACTATCTCCTTTATTACGAGAAAAAATTACTTCTTGCCAAAAAATAGAATCGACTTTCTCACACTAAGAAACGTCGGTAGACGCATTTGATGTGAAGTTTTTCATATAAATACAAATATTTTTTTTCCTGTCTCTTAATTTTTTTTTCTTTTTCGGACTCGCGTTTCGTGTAAACATATCCTTTTCTATCAGGTAGCCTGGAAGTAAGCTTTTAAGCAATAAGGTCGCCTTTTTGTACACAATTGTTTAATATGTAATTTCATATTCCTAATTGTTTTCCTTGTAATATTTGTACGAAAACTGTAATAAATAAATAAATAACGAAATAGACCCGCTGTACACCCGAAGCGATCTGCACTCGACCCGCGTCCTCTCTCTTTGTGAATTGTTATTTAGTAAACATCCTTTTTCTTTGTAAATACATACATACTATACATTAATACCCAGTCAATAGAAAATTACAACGTTCCTCATAATTTTCTACGCATGGGGTTTGAACCCACACCCTCCAGAGCAAGAGACCATTGCTGAGCCAATCGGATCATCAAATAAATAAACAATTTCTCTTTTTTATATAGTTTAATGTCACATACGAACATTTGATCACATCTATACACTTTCAGTGGCAGCTGCTCCATTACTTTTATTAGAAAGCATCTGCGTAATAAACTAGAATAATTTAATAAGGCTATAAACTATTTTCGTTCAGTTTAACGGATTTAAAACCCGATTTGAATGCGTGGTCACGGGTCCGATGTGTATACAAAGTTGTTTAAGAATTGACGGTAGGTGTAAAAAATACAGTTTTATTAGTTTAATATAGGGATTAAATAAATTGAAACTAATATTTCGCTCCGAACCGGACCTTGCTTTTGAACACCCTTTCATTCAAACTTTCGATCACCCTTTTCCATAATTAACCTTTAATATTCTATTTGCTTCAATTATTTAGGATCTATACAGATCAGTTTAACGATACTTATTAGTGCGTCGCAATGAGGAGGAATGGGGGGACTTGGGGGGTTACCCCCCCTTTCCCCGGCTAGCGATTCTGAAAAAGTTGTTAAATAAAGAAAATTTTTATGTGAAGAACATTGTAGCTTTTACTGTCTGGGCGTTCATTTATCTATAGTATTTATGAATTAAAAAAACATATGTTTAAGTATGTTTATCAGTTATCTACTTTTAGTATAGAACTATATGTCCCTGAATATTGATTTAATATTATTTATTAAATAAATGTCTTCTCAAATTTAACCACAATGAATACTTTTTTCATTCTAACTTATAACTGCCGACCTAGCCCATCGGCTACCGACCTTCCTGGATACTCATGTAATCATCGGCTATATATACTTTTATATTTATATTTCAACAGTAAAATCTCGCCTTGAGAAAATTAATATATTCTAGTTTAAAAACGAACGTTTCCTCCTAACTGAATTTCGGCCACGGCAACCAATCTCTACAGAGATCAGCCAACTGCGCGGGAGATATTATAGTGCACAAGTGTGTGCGCAAACACAGGGGCACTCTCTATTCCTTTACTCTCATAACCTGATGGGACGGTAGACCGACACGACCGGAGAGAGATCAGGCGCGGGACCGACGGCTTTACGTGCTCTCCGAGGCACGGAGGTGCTCCAGAACCGCCAACTTCCAGACTCAGGGCTGTTACTGAGATTTCTTTGTTAGAAAAATCCCAATAACATTTTTTTTTGACCCCACCCGAGATTCGGACCCGAATCACCTCGATCTGTAGTCAAAGATGCAACCACTAGACCAACGAGGCAGGTCGTATTTGTAGTTTTTAAACTATGATTTTATCCCGCCTTAGAGCAATCCCTGATTTAACTCGAGCGAAGCCGCCGACAGAAGTAAGTATTACAATTTTAAATTATCTCAACATTCCTGTCTCCAACCCTAAGTAGCTAGTTAGAAGTTGGAATAACAGTAGAATTTTATTAGCATTAAAAGATTATCCGGTGAAGTCTTGGCACTTTAATTTATTTAAAGGGTGAATGGAGGGATTATGCTAAGGGTAGATCGAAGTATCGTAAAATATGAGAGGTTTCTTTTGTTCATGTGTGAACGATTGATTTTTTAATACTAATATTATAGAGACATTCTTTATTCTAGCTTTATTTCGTATTTATAATTTGGGTAGAAATTATAGTTATAGTTTGTGAAGGCGACATAACAAAAACTGAGTGGGTTCCAATTTGGAAATATTACAGGTATTTATATTCTCTTTCTTTTTTATTTTGTTTATACCACAAGTTTGAATTTGTTGTTTTGACAAAGTAATTTTTTTTTCTTTCTTCCTTAATCAGATTACCAGCCTAATACAATAATAATTTCTCTGGCTTTGACTGCTTTAACTCATTTCGGAACTGTTTTAAATACATGTTATAGAATTCACACACAAACACGTACGCACACACATACACACACACACACACACACTCTATCCTCCCGTCTCTCTTGTATGCTTCTTTATAAAATGTAAAAAATTAAACTTTGCAATGGGCGTACCGATCTAATATATTTTTCTATATTACTACTACAACTTGTAAAGTTCATAGTATAATACAATTAAATAAATGTGAAAGGAACTCTATCTGTCTGTCTGTCTCTTCTTCACACTCAATCCAATAAACCGATTTGGATTTAATTTTGTACAGATATTGTTTAAAACACGAGAAAGGACATAGCGTATAACCCGGGTTAAACAAATATAAACTAAATATAAATAAAACTTCTTATTGAATAATACACAAGATCAAATCTATACCATAATTTACCTATTTCACTATCTCCATATTTATAAATAAAAACGGGTTCTACAGATCTCAAAGTTAAATCTTTTATTTTGTTCTCAAGCGGGTCTATTATTATAAGCTCTATTTAGGGTCACCAACAAAGGGAACACGTACCACATTACATAATACAATGTAATTATTATAATCAAACTAGTTCTTGAAAACTATTTGTTGACAACCCTATTTAAGATTTGATAAAATCAACTCTATTTCAAGAATTAATTGTTGAAATATATTTTGGATTTTATTGCGTTGGTTTAAGGATTGTTTTTCAATGGATATGAACAGAGAATGAATAATATAGGTTATTTTCATTTCGTAAATTTGATTTGAACAAAAACTATTTAAGATAATATGAATAATACTGTCAGTATTCTATTTATTTTTTCGAATATTTTAATGTGTTTTTTGAAGAGAACAAGATTAAAACATTGGAGAAATCTTCGATTATTAACTATCGGTAACTCGCCTGATAGTCGAATTCCGCAGAGTAGTCTTAGAGATCTAAGAATATATAGCGATTAGAGACAGACACCTGAATTCCACATTGTTTTATAGTACAGAGTGATTAACGGTCAACGCTTTGCCTGCTTAATAATTTATAACTCAAAACAAATCATAGAATGAATTTCGAAGTCAATTTTAAATAAAATCATCTCTTTATAATTTCTTCAAACTTAAAAATTTATTAAGCTATTATATTTTTGTAGCCAATAGTTTTTATGTTTAATCTAATTGGGGTAACGCGAGACAGGTATTGCTAAGTGATGCCAATGTTATCAATATACTTTATGTTTTACTTTATATTGTGAACGCAACTTAAAGTATTAAATGTATTTTTTTGTAATTGTATTCTTGTTCTACATTTAATCTTAAAATTGTCCGTATTCAAAATGAAAACGTCGAAACAACAGACACCCTTTGGGAGCCCGGTCAGATTTACGATTCATTTCACGCGAATGAACCACAAAAACTCGAGTGATATCAAATAATAAATTAATGCACAGATGCGCCCATTGTCCCCGAGTGGGGCAAGTGGGGCAAGTGGGGCTGTGGTGTGAACAGTTTTGACAATAAGAGTACTAGAGTTCTCATCATAAAAATTTTAAAATTTAAAATTTTAAGGAGTGCAGGCTTGATTATTAGTTTTATGTTTGAAAATTTAATCTTGTTTTAGTCGCAATTCTTTAATTTAATGATATAAAAGTAGATAAATCAAGTGGTTACCATCAGTTGGAATATGATGAATATTTGACTATTAAACTTGACTTTCTTAAAGGTTCTTCTCAGTAGACACTGCCTTCCAAATCGGTTGTAAAAATATGTAAGTTTTTAAAAGAGCTTTAAAAAGGGAAATTGAAGAATTAACGATTTGATTTGATAATAATGAAAAGACTGAAGTTTTCACATTTATATATAGTTTAATACAGTATATATAGTAGGTGTGAAACCACGGGGAATCTCTAATACTCAATATATTTAATTTATTGTAAATTAATCATATTTTGATAAGTACAACACGATATGTATAAAGAGCAAAATATTTTATTTTATTTATAATATTCGTTTATTAGATAATGGCGAGGGTAACAATTTAATTGTAGAAAAAAGATTCACAATCCACAGATATTTTGTCTAAATAAATAAGTACATTTCTATTACTATGTAATATTCTTATTTTTTAAACAAAGTTTGTCGTAACATAGCCAACACAATTTCTCCAATGTCGGTAATGTATGCGGTATTTATTAGTTGAAGGCGCACACCGCTGCACACGTGGACGATATTTAAAATTCTGCTAACGTCAAAGAATAAATAACACACAGGTATCATAATCAACATTTTGAAATTTAATTCAGGTTAAAATTTTGATTGGTTTTTGTTTCAATTTACGGAAACATTGTATTTTATTTCTTTTTCTATTGTATAACTTATAAAAATATATCTATCTTCATTTATCTGAAAATGGTGTTGTTCATACAGTTTCACATCATATTTGTATTATCTGCGAGATTTTAAAGATCTTTTTGGTAAAATAAAACAATAACTGTCAGGTTTCGTAGAAGTTGATATAAATTTGGTTGCTAATTACGCATTTTACTGAAAAAAAATGTTGCTATAAATTAGTATGCACTTACAAGCTTTTAAGCATTTTACATATTCAAACCTGTAGACTAATAAATCGTTGACATAAAAAATCACTCAATTTAAAATCTCCATATTTTAAAAAATAATACTTATATGACTCACTAAATCAAACCTATAACGCGTAACAGAAATAACGTTTACTCATAAACCACAATCACTTCTGTTTTATTTATACTCTATGGCAACCCCTTGCTCGTAAATACAGCGTGATTTGCATAAGAAACGCACACACTTCGCTACTGAATAAATTAAGTGTCGCGTCTGTTTTTATACTGATCTATGGCGGTTTTATTCAGCACTATTGTACTGGTGACATAATTAATGGGACAAAAGGGCATATTCACAAAAATCTTGTAACTGTGCTTGGAGATTGTTCCCGTGTAGTATCGTAATGTTAGATAGTAGCCTAAAGTACTTCGTAAAGTTCACTGTATTCTAACTACATACTAAGCCTTCACTATATTCAAAAGAATTTCAAACCCCTGGGGGAAGAGGGCATTAAAAGAAACAAAAAATATAGTCTCTTTTTTTGTTTTAAAATGGCACCTTACATAAAGGTTTCTGCCAATGTCCAGTATTATTCACCCAAAATTCACAAAAATTAGTCAAGATGTACATAATCATAAAACGTTGTTGATTGATGCTAAACATAAAATCAAAAGTAACTGACTGAAATAGTGATCTATCAACGCATAGCCCAAACTGGACGGAATTTCAAGCGGAACTTTCGATTGCAGGCAGATGTCATAACATCTACCACGCGGGTGAAACCGCGAGACACAGCTAGTTCAACATAAAGGTATATAGATATACTTTTTTTGTAATAGTAGACCTTTCTGACCTCTTATTCTACCCTGTACTATACATATAGGTGTTTAAATATAAATTTCTTGTTCACTTTTATTGCTTTCCATCTATTATTTCGCAATCTATAACTCTTTTGAAATGTTCTCTCCCAATTTCCCATCATTAATCCTCTTCTTATCCCGTCCCCTTCCTCTAGCCGGTAAGGCATAAGCGACACTTTCATGTTGTAGATGTTCAAAAAACATCATGTGAACCACATGCTCCACTTGCCTCCTGCATAAAAAACATACAAGTCATACGTAATCCAGAAAAGTACATTTTCCATACCCAAAAATATTTTACAGCAAAAGAAACTAATGGAGCATAATTTGATAAAAATACACGCGCATTAACATGTACAATTACAAGTTTTCTCATTTTAGCCCGGAACTCAAGAACTTAACTTATTCTTATCTAGAAATCTTCGGGGACTCTTCAAACACGTCCGCGAGGAATCGTGTTAGTCGAGTTTCGAACTGCGATCGTGAGATATGTTCTGTGGGAATGTTGCTTGATATGATTATGATGGATGTAGTTGAAATGTAATCCTATCTGTAGTGTATGTGTATTTTATAAGTTCTAAAACCGTTAATGTCTCGAGATCACGGGTAGTGGGGTGGACAGTCACGCGCAGCCTCGGGCGTGAGCGGACGTGTTTTACCCTGACTACTGGTGACGTAACGAGCCATTTGCATACATTGTATACGTAAGTACGGGAGCACTTACATGTGGCGACGAGGATAAAGGTTAGTTCATGAATAAATAATAATAAAACATATACCATACACCTTTATAAATATGCAAAAAGCAGCTATTTCAAATACATGTAGGTTAGTTTGCAAATTTTTACAAATATTCTTGAGCGGGAAATAAATTAATGACTCGTAATAGATATGTGTACCGGCCAGAGCCGAGATAAAAAAAAAAGATTAAAATAAAAAGGGAATTGTAATAATAATATAATAGGAGTGATTATACGAGTGTGTTGCCAATGTCAATCATATTCAGTAATAAAGTAACAAACGGTAACCTTGACCCAAATTGCGAATACGAATTTTAAGAATGAACGGAAAAAGTTGGTACGGTATTTTACGGTACGGTACGGTATGGTAACGGTAATCATGGCTTAAATTGCAAATACAAACTATAAAAAAGTAACGAACTGAATTGATTTCTTTCTATTTTACCTGTAAGTTGGTGTTTAATTCGGTGAAATTGTTTCTTCGTTAATATAATGAAAGAAAAGATGAAAGAAACATTTATTAATGCTGTTTAATGTCATCCTATTATAGGGATGGTGTAACTTTTTGAATTATCGTGCCATTTCTTTGAGATGAATGTCTAATTTGCTCATAGACATACCGCAATCTCAACTTTCTGATAATTAAGCAAAAGAAGGTAGCGTAAGAACAAAATAATACTTAGCTGCTACTTTTTTGAGTGCATAATTAACTATGTTTACGTATAGGTTACGTGCCAAATCACCATCCGTATTCTATTATAATATTACTGCACTAAAGTAACAAAGCAATAAATGATTTATTGTGGTATTTCATTACAATTACATAATTAACAGTAATATAAAGTATTGTGAAGGTAATACTCGGTGAAGTTTATTTATTTATTTATTAACCATGCCAACAGAGTACACAAAAAAAACTTCTGAGTTATTTAAATCTTAACATGTATGTGTATCTAGTTAGCTATGATGTATACACCAATTACAGGTATGTACAAAAAAGAAAAACTTATATTATTACAATACTGTTTGCTTAATATCTAAGTATAACTGCGAAAGTTAAAATAACATTTAAAATAAAAACAGAAGAAAAAAATTGTTAACATCATTTTTGTATGTTATTGTTTGGACCTAATAAGAAATTATGAATGTTGTTACAAAAAACGGAAGATGAATCACAATTAATATCGATAGCTTCAACCAGAGACTTACTAATGTTATTGAAATTGTTACATATTCTGGCTGAAGTTGTAATAATAAGAATGTGGGTTTTATTATTTTACTTTCAAACAATGGCGAAATATAGAATATAATTATACTAGTTATCGAAACAAAATATAGTAAATTATTATGTACCTAATAGCTCCCCTGACCGATTTCGGCCATGGTGGACAACTTCAACAGGGACTAACCAGCTGCCCGGGAGAGATGTGGTGCACAGGTGTGCGCGCGAGCGCGGGTGCACTGTCGGTTCCTTTGCTCTCACAACCCGAGGGGACGGCGGATCGACGTGACCGGCGAGAGATCAGCAAGCTCGGTTGGCGCAGTGGATACGTTAGTGTCTATAGCGCCGATGGTCGTGGGTTCGATTCCCACGGGTAGAAAATTATGATGTGATGAACATTGTAATTTTCTACTGTCTGGGTGTTAATATCTATAGTATGTATGTATTTAA
>LQNK01000604.1:146719-159129 GCA_001586405.1 Phoebis sennae | reverse complement strand
AGTCGTATTTTACTTTAGATGTGTAACTCATGGTGGTTTTCTTGGGATAGATAGTAACGGTAGTTTCCCCTTGCTTTCCGTACCAGTCTTTTAGGAGGTATTTAGTCTCCTCGGTCACTGAAGCCGTCCCAATCAGGGGATTTCAGGTTATCAATATCCGCCGCCTGATGTTCGGCGTTGTTGCTCGTTTAGCACCACCCAGGGGAGACGTGCAGGGCTGTTGAAGGTAATTCCTGCGGACGCGAGCAATTTCCTCCCCCTTCTAATGTATACTAATATTTTAAAGAGGAAAGATTTTTTTGTTTCTTTGTAGGCTCTGAAACTACAGGACCGACTTAGATGATATTTTGTACAAAAATTCGTTGAAACTCCAGAACGGGATATATACGCGTGAAACCGCGGTGCTCAGCTAGTATTGTGTATTGCATGTTTGAATTTGTTACGTTTTAAACAGGCAAAAATGGAATATCACTTTTTGATGGAATTTGATATTAAGAAAACAGGAAAAATAATGTTATTATCCTATAAGAACCTTTTTTCGATTTTTCACAGACGAAGTCGCTCATGGAGGTTAGTTTTAAAATAAAATTCAGTAGCTATGAAAAGTAAAACAATATAGTCGGTGTTAGTACAGCTCAGTTCCTATTAACGACGGAACGTTACAGATACGAATTGCTTTCATCAACGAGCGGTTATAATCAACCAATCGAAACCAAGTTTTATTTTAACGCCACGTTTATTATAGATGCGCTTTAGACTTACGCCTAGTAGGATATTGTACTGTCCGTAAGTAAAATGACTCATTTTGTTTTTATAGGAACTGGGCACCCTCGGTCCTGCGCCTGATCTCTCTCCGGTCGTGTCGGTCTACCGTCCCATCGGATTATGAGAGTAAAGGAATACAGAGTACATTCGATTTTATATCTATACATATGATATTATACAATTGTATGCCATACCTTATTTATATAAACACAATAAACGCAAAAACTATTTTTACGCGTTACACTAACCTAAACGATTGGTTTTTGACCAAGGTTTAATGTGTCCAAATACTCAATTGAGGCTCAACTTTGAGATATGATCATACTGTCCCTTTCTCCCTTTAATAATGTGATAGTGACACCATGATATTTAAGAACGCTTTACTTTGGGTATAATTTTAGTATTTCAAAATATTTAATTATTTTATTATACGGATGAAGCTGCAGACGTATGCTAGTTAAATTCCAATTATCTATTTAATAAAGTGTATTTTAAAATGTTAACATTTCCTGATATAAATAATCTTAGCTTGTATCATAAGTACAAATTATTGCTAACTTATATGGTAATGTATAAAAATGATTATAAACGCAAGTATAATAATGTAAACAAATGTTTTTTTTCCCATAAATAGAACCTTAGTGACCAAATATGTTCATATAATAAGGATTGTTTTACACTGATAGAGGTAAGCTATATTTTAGTACTAGCTTTTGACGTTGACTTGTCAATGTTAAATTTGGAAATTCAAACTAATAGCCTGTACACGAAATTTCATCAAAATCCGTTCAGTAGTTGCGGAGAGATTAACACACAAACATCCAAACCTCTGAACATCCAAACTAGAATTAAGAAAATTTGATATATATTAAGTACTTTCTAGCATGTGTACTGAGATTTAGGAAAAGGCAAGGGTGTATGAAGGAAGAAGGATAAAAGTAGGACAGGTAAGAATGAAATGGGTGGGGAAAAAGGTCCAATTGACCGAACATAACGCATCAGCGTTTAGAACAGAAATGCTCCTATATAACGCCAATTTTCTATCAGGGAATGGTGACTTCTTATGTACGCAGATTATTGCCGAAATAATACTCGACTCCCACTACCGAAAACCGTAAATCATTTAGTTAAGTTACTTGAGAATCATCATTTATTTATGTTCTTGACTATTGATAATAATAAATATCTTTTTATGTAATAATAATCACTTAAAAATGTTTCTATTTAACATGAGTTTCATGCGTCAAGTTCCCTTGTGATCGAAAAAAATATTCGAAATTAAATATTTGTCTCTAAAACCTGTGTACTATTCTTTCTTTATCTATATAAGGTGTTTTATAGCTAGTGTTTTTTAATTGTTTACAGGGATAGGATATTGAAATCAAAGTAAGTGCATAAAGATTTGCCTGACTGTAAGCAAAACAGGGGATAGATAGAATATTGAAAACGACCGTAAAATATCTATGTCATCGCACCTCAAGCGCAGTGGTTGAGCACCTCAACCCATGCAAGTCAGATTTGCAAACCGGTCGAGCTAAGTTCAGTGGGTTCGAAACCGGTCCACTTCCTATGCTGATTAGTAAGGAAACTGTACCATACTCACGCTTGTTGAAGTTCAAATATTAAAGGAAAGTAAGTTTAGATATCGTACTTTTAAATAATGTTAGAAATATTTGTTTACGTAAGGAGATGTTACAAGCTATAGATTTTTATCATCCATGTATTCATTAATACTATAATAAGATTTTTGAACTTATTCATCTATAATTAATTGTAGAATATTATTAGGTGATTAGGCTTAAATGTTTTAAGAATTAAATGCGTAAGATATCTTTGAATAGTAATTATTTTAATAGTTATTGCAATCTTCATAAAGTAAACTAGCGCCACTTATCTGTTGTCTATGATATTGTAACTTACCCTTTCTTAAATATTGTGGCATGGACTAATATAATATATTGTAAGTGTTGTATTCACCCCTTACTGTTACGAGATGTAGTAAAATCCTTTACAACTATGCTGTTTACACTAATATTACAAAGAGGAAAACTTTGTTTGTTTGTTTGGTTGTAATGAATAGGTTAGAAAGTGACATTATTCACGGATAACATAGGCTTTGTTTAATAGGCTATATATATAACATGCTAACAATGCTACGGGAGCGAAGCCACGCTGGTCAGCTAGTATTATATACAGTATATTCCAATAATTCATCGTCCACTTCAATACATAGTGTACCAGTAAATAGTCGATGTCCGGACGCTTCACAAAGAGCAGTAATGATTTGTCGCATTTTCGACGCCCGGCGTGAAATTTGGAGTAACGAGCCCAAATATGCGAATTATTTTATGCCTTGTACAGGGTGATCATTTTGCACGAATTTTTAAATGAGATACAATTTGAGGTTTTTGTATGTTCACCGATATCTTTATGAATTTTGGTTCAGTGCGGTGACTATTTTTTTTGAAAGGGAGATAATCTCATTCTCTTCTCTTCTCCTCTTCACCAACTCATATTCATGCAACATTGCTAATAATTATTTTTTTTTATCACAGCTGGGATTTAATACAAGACCTATCTGGAGCCAAATATGTTAGCACAAAAAACAATGAAGTCTGTATTAAAAAGATATAGGATAAATAAAATATTAAATAATGCAAACGTGGCCAATATCCGAATACAATACGACAAAAATGTCGTCACGACATTGTAATATACTCAACCGAAAGAAAGTTTCGAGATCAAAACAAATGCAGTTCCGAACAAGTAGTAACAACGCGATGGACAAGTTACCCCGGCCGCGGGAAAGTTGCCCGGAGTTGCCGCGAGTTGCCCCAAGTTGCCGTAAGTTGCCGCAAGTTGCCGGTAGTTGTTCACTTGCTAACTTTGTCGAGTTCTGATCGCCACCTCGGTGTCCTGGCGGAATTTTATAACTTTTAAGAATAAATTCTTCGCTGAGTTTATTGTAAGGAAATGTTTCTTTTGTTTGTATAGAGGATGATGTTTTTATGTTGCTTTTTTTAATATCTTTATTCTATGTGCTTTTTAACTGCCGACATAAACAGAGGCGTGTGTGGTTGTGACTATCTATCTGTGGTATCGTAACTTAGTTAGTTTTTGTATTAAAATTAACTTGAAAGTGGGAAATAGCCGAATGTTTGCAAATACACTCGAATGATGAATTCAATAGGCTTAAAAACAACTGGACCGATTTGAAAAACTCTTTTACCACTGGAATCCTACATTATCTGTGATGGGCATCTATATAAAAAGATGAGATGTTACAACACTTAAAACTCGAGATCTGCTGGACTTATTGGGCAGAAAATTCGTAGGGAGATAGCTTAGGACCAGGAGAATGACATAGGATACTCTTCATCCTAAAAATACCTCGGGAACGGGCTATATAAGCGGGCGAAACCGCGGGACACAGCTAGTAGGCATAATATGCAATAATAGAGTTTAGTTAAAAGTTTATTTGTTTTCCGATACTTTTAATTGTTATTATTTTAAATAGTTATATTATTATTATCATTCATTTTTTTCTTATTTTATTTTCATTGTCTGTATTTTACTCTATGTACCTGCTTGTGTATGGAATACTCTTTCTTTCTTTCTATATAACATTATGCTACAAGAGCGAACCCGCGCGAAATAGTTAGTATATCAGGCCATCCAGGTTGTTTGTTGTGTTATAAAATTATCCCTTAACACCCATCTTCTTTGAAGTTGTAATTTAAGTTCGCCGTTACATATACAATATTAAAAAATCATTGAATTTCTGACATTGATGGATTCCTGATACGAAATGAAATCACATTAAATACATCAAAAGATTGTACAAACTCGTAAAGCGAAATTATAACAAAACACGACCGCAATCAAAGACTACATCTGGTTTTGCGTTTATTGATCACTAGTTGTTACGCGCGGCTTCGCTTCCGTAGCAAGTAATATGTTTATCGGGGATAATGCAGGATTCAAGTTGTAAAAGAATTTTTTAAATCGGTCCAGCAGGTTTAGAGACTGTTCAATTCTAACAAACAAACAAAAAATCTTTATAATATTAGTAGTAGCTGCACGGTTTCGTTTTCGCGTCGTATTCTTTTTAGTTATCACCTACCTTGTGGGGACCACAAGCTAGCTAACAATCTGATGATAGAAAGAAAGAAAGAATGAAATATTTATTTCGATACAATTTTATTTAATTTTTTTAAGAAAAGGTATACTAACAGCACACAAATTATACACAATGATATACAATAGACAAAAAAGTAACATACAGATTAGTGTACCAATTATAGGTATACATAATATTTGCAATGTGTTATACATATGTTACACAGTAAAATTAAAAATTTTTTTAGTAATTTACGAGAATAAAAAGAAAAGTAAAGTCAAACAAATAAGTATATTTAATTAGGTTGGTGTGCCATGAAATAATTAATCACATACAACTAAAATAGAAATGGAAAGAGATAGAAGACAATATAAGAAAAATACCGGAGTAAAGCCGTGTAAAACTAGTTAATTTATTTATAAGAATCTTTAGTATAACTAAAATAGTATTATATTATCTATCTAGTATAGTACTATAATATCTATCTATTATATATTATCTATCTAGTATAGTATTATAATATAATCTATGCTATAACAGTAGAATCACCGAGAAATCACTTAAGAAGCCCTTTCAAGCATTCATCCCGTTACTTCAATAAAGGTTATCAGTAACTAACAAACGATCTTGTGAAATGCTCTAATCACTAATTTGTCATCTACTGAGCTTCTGTGTGATAAGCGATGGGTGGCCACTTGCTGCCATAGATTATGAAACAGATGTGGTATTTTATTTTTTTAACTATACACTATTTTTTCCCGTTCCTACCAGTGGATAAGAAACATGTGGTATTTTATTGATCTTGTTTTAGAAACTATTTTTTTAAATATATACTGTTTTTACCCATTTCTACGATGGGTAATTCTGATGAAACATCTACAGCAATAAAAGAGTGGGAGCCGAGAAGTACATGATTGGACCAAACTCGCACCGGTGTAATTACCACCCCACAGCAGAAGATCAGCGTGAAGCATTATTGCACTGTGTTTCGTACGGTGAGCTGGGGTATGGAGGCCTGCATTCCCATCCCATTCCTCTCCCATTTTCATATGATTAATCCTCTTCTTATCCCCTCGAATTCCTTCAAGCCGGCAAGATATCTGCGACCCTTTGTTGTTGTAGATGTTCATGGGCTGCGATCAGTCACTTAACATCAGGTGAACCGCATGCTCCGCTTTCCTAGTGTCACATAAAAAAATGAATTGGTCAGAATATGATGCCTCCACTTATCTTATATTACACGAGTGAACTTATTCCAATTTCTCCGCAAGAAATACTCGACTCCACCATCAAATGTAGTATATTATATGTCACTCGGTGGTATGAGAGTTTTAATGGAGAAAGAATTTTTTAAATCGTGTGAAAGCCTTTCAAACACACATACAAGAGCACAAATATTTTCCATGTATAATTTGAAGAGTAGATTGTACAAAGCATCTAGTAATTAACATAATCTTTGCCCAAAAAGGTGTCCGTTTTAAACAAACTGTAAGGCTAAAGTTTCGGCGTTAAAAATACTATTAACCTACTTTATTTGAAAGTCACTTCTTTTATGGTCTATTAAAACGCTATGCCAGCGATAATGGGTTTAATTCCGTTCACTTAAGGTTCATTTTGTTATGTTATTTCCAGTGGGTTTCGAAATGGATTCTATTATTTTAAAATGGGAGCTTTGTTATCAATAATGAATATCCGTAACAAAAAATAGAAATGCAATGACACGCCTGATGAAAAATAATGGTTTAATGGAAGTGTGAATGAACTTTTATATCGATACAGTGTTTTTTGAAGGAATGTAAGTATAAAGAGGAATGATTTGTTTGTTTGTATTGAATAGGCTCCGAAAATACCGGACAGATTTGGATGAAATTTTGTACAGAGAATCTTTCACATCCCAGGAATGACATAATATAGTTTTACGAAAATCCTACGGGAACGGGATATATACGCAGGTAAAACCGCAGAGCTCAGCTAGTCTTCTATAAGCTATGAAGTTTTAGTAATGTGTGTGTAAGGTGTATTGTTATTTAGACCTTTTAAAAGTGAAGTTTTTCAGTCAAAAAGCGCGCGGAAACTTTAAACGCTCTTAATACGGAAAATATATGCTCTCCCGTGGGATTTACGTGGACGAAGCCGCTAGAAAAAACTAGTAATTCCATAAAATTTTAAAATTTTACTTTAAACTCAAATATAAGACGTGTTAAATCAGATCTGAGTTAAATTCTCAGCATTCCCAAATTAAAATAAAATCTCACACCCTCCTTAAAATCAATAACTGACGCACAATTCGGTATTCCCAAAAAATGACCTTGGCCTCTCCATCCCTCAACCCTGGGGATGCTTCCCCAAACTATTTTAACCCTTTCGAGATATGATTGGCCTGACAGACCCCATTGACGAATGTTGTGGGTGCGTTTTTGAACAGTAATGTTTAGTAAAATAGTTTTATTCAATTGGAAACTGTGACAATTTTTAAGTAAAATGCAATACAATAAATGTTAAATCTATACTTATATTATAAGGAGGAAAGATTAATTTGTTTGTATTGAATAAGATTTGAAAGTACATGACCGATTTGGATGAAATTATGTACATCGGATCGGACGAAAATCCTACGGGAACGAGATATAATAATAACATTAATTTATAGAGAAGAAGTTTTAATTTGTGTCCTGTATATATTTGTAGTTAAATTAATTGCTTTCGTCCTTGATTTTGTATATGTCAACTAAGGATTTCAATAACACTTTTTAGTGTAGGTCTACAGATCTTAAGTTACAGTTAAAGTACCGACATAAATGTGAACTGTTGATGTAATTATACCTAAATTGTGTGAATAAAAGAATTTTTAATTTTTAACAAGTCCCTTAACAGGTACATAGACCACAATCAGGAACCAAACCCACGAACCACTCGACCATACATCAGATAAAATTCCCATATCATCAAAAACAATTGGGACCCCAAATTTAATTCATGCAAATGACCAACTTTTGGAATCAGGTGATCCTATCAAAGGTTTCCATGCAACCTATTTTAGACCTAGTACCAGTTAACATAAGGGTGAAATTGCCTTGCTTATATTTCGGAATTGCCTTTAAATACCCAGTGTACGCTAATATATTTTTTAAGTAATTAATTTCACTGTAATGACTTTTTAACGTTGTTGTTTCATTAATATTTTCTGCTGGTTTCCTGATAATATTACTTTTGTATACAATTTGAATTTAATGGAAAATGTAGGAAAATATAGTAAAATAGATATTTAAAATGATTGCAAGATCTTTTAAAGTATACTGTGTAATTGATCGGAATAATTGGAGACGCTGGGATACGCAATTATTTGCTCATAAGATGCATTTTTACCGTTTTGTACGCAATTTCTTGCCATATTTGTGTATTTCTTGTATGCTCTCTTTATTAAACCCATAAGTTACCTGCAGAAAATGTGTTTAGGTTTTGTTTTTTAATTTTATTAGGAATTTTCTTCCAGAAAAAAACAATTCTGCCCTTCCTTTTTTATTTCCCAGTTTTGAAATTTTTATAGCCTATGCCATTACCACAATTCTAACGAATCCATCAACACTTGTCAAAATCCGTCCAGCCTTTTGGGTTGTAAAGTGTGCCAAAAAACATACAAACTGACAAACATACACTCGAAAAAGCATAGCCCGTACAGTAGTTGCACCATATTTGAAACATAGACTTGGAAACTTTCTATTTATTATATTATTAGTAGGATTATCACCTTTCAGGTATTAGCACAATTTCTGATACGACAAAAATCACATCATATGACCTGTCTTCCCTTCCTCAAAAACATTACTTTTTATGGTATAGCAACTAAAAACTAAATTACCTCGTATTCCCGTTACATTACTTTTTATCACACATTAGTATAAACATTTCTATAAATTATAACAAAAAAGAAATATGTCCGAACGTCTCATTAAGCGGTTGTACAAAACGTACATTAACGGCATACATTCCGTGTAATGAATTTATTAATATTAATCACATTTTACATATTCAAAACGTTTTCTTATCTAATTACTACATTAAGGAAATTTCTTTTTACTAGTGTAATTATGAGAATCTATATTTTTGTTTGTTTGAACATGCTAATCTCAGAAACTATTAGCACGATTCGAAAAATCTTTTTATATTGAATAGACCATTAATCATGAAATGCTATAGGATACATAAAGTTTTAAAGAAGGGGCTTTTTACAAATATACATAATTTTACCTATATTAATATGATAATGAAGTAAGATTTGATTGTTTGTTTATCAGCCTTAAATAGTCTCCGAAGCTACGGGATCGATTTTAAAATTTACCATTATATCATATGAACAAAATATGGTATATTTTATTATGAAAATGCAGCGGGGTTATACCACTTTTTTGAGAAAGTTGAATAATTTAAAAATATTTAAACTAGTGGCTCGCCCCGAGCTAGACCTGGTGTTGTAATGTATAAATCAAGACCTATCATTTGATACCACACTCGGCTATATTCATTTGAGATTCGGTTATATGATCTATGTAACCCCCCTATCGATTTCCTTTGTATAAACTATTTGTCTACAAAAATTTATCGAGATCGGACATAGTTTTTCATACTTACATATTACAAACACAATGGCCCAGCCATCTCAATTTTTAGACCTCGCTTCGCTTAGGCAAAAATAATAATAAAATAGAAAACAGAAACAGAGATAGAAAACATACAATATCTTCTCTTTCACTCATATAACGAAATGCGTAAATGTTTCGTTCTTAAAATTCACCCTTAATTCTTGCTATAATTACCTACGAAATTTCACTTTTAAAATAACCGAACTACACGCATATAATGCTCAAAGTAAAGGAAGCTCGTAATTTTGAAGCCGGTATTAAATTGGATAAGAATTATTTAATTATTCACAGCAAAACACGATTTATCAACGTCAACACTTAGACCGTGGTTTTGTTTACCGACTTTTATAATGAAGTATGCTTGATGAGTGATAACTACAAAAATTTGTTTTTTTATGTTGATCAACTAATACCTTAGTGTGTTAAGTTCCTGATATTAGGAACTAATACTCCGATTGGAAATCCTTTTGTTTGATAGGCCCATCGAGACAGGCCATCAAAACGAATAATATTGTTTTTTTTCGCTAATTTAACTTTAATAATCGTTCTCTAAATACGTCCACAATGATGCTTCATGTATTTTATTTCTCTGTTTATTGACACAGTTACTACATTCAAACAAGCATTAATTATGTTACAAATAAATTAAAAACTTAAATATTATGTAACGAGCACTGGTTGCAAAAGATTTGTATTATCTACTACCTAAAGTACAAGCTTTTTAAAATTGTATGTTTCTTCAAATATATTAATATATGTATTTTTAAAATTTTTGAGGTTTATTTAGATTTAGCCTCACTAGCCAGGTCTACCGTTCCATATCGGGGTATAATAGAAGAGCGTTACCTTCAAAAGTGTCAGTATCAGTATCATTTACAAATCTAACCAATTCCTTTAACATGTGAACGCACAAGGCTTTAATCTATTCAGAAAATTACTTGAGTGACGATCAGTCATCGGCGTCTAATTTAACTTTTATTATTTTTTAATTAAAGGCTTGTCTTTTGGGACACATTGACAACTGTACTACGCCTTATACTTACTTACTCGATTATTGTTTGCAAATACGGGTGTCAGATACTTAAAAAATTAAGACAGTAGATAACGTAGTTAAGATCAAACACTTTGATAATACCAGTAACGTTATCACAAATCTAAGCTTGAAATCACCCAATTAGTCCAACAATTTTCGACTCCATAAACGATACTAAAATATGCTAATGCGTTCAGGAGAACCACACAAACAATCAAACGAAATTATATACTTCACGGTGTACGCGCAAGTTAACACCTTATTTACAATTTAGATACGTAAACCCTAATTGTAGCAACCACGCGATCTTGTCGCGTTTTAGGGTTAACATTTTTGGGTATATTTGTGACCCTTGGTTCAGTGGTTAGCGTGTAAGGCGTGAGTTGTATAATAATATTTAAATGCCTCCCCGACTGTCATGGTGGCCAATCTCAACAGAGATCAGCCGTGCAGGAGATAGTATAGTGCATAAGTATGTGCGTAAACACAGGTGCACTCACAATTCCTTTACTCTCATAATCCGATGGGATGGCAGATTGACACGACCGGAGAGAGATCACACGCAGGACCATCAGTTCTAACACCGCAAACTAACATTTTTTCGGCCCCAACCTGGATTCGAACCCGAGACTCGTTTGATCTGTAGTCAAAGATGCAAAGATTAGACCAACCAAGCAGTAACAATATTAGACGATCAAAACAACTAACATATAATAAACATACTATAATAGTAAAGTACCTATTTAACTACACGCTGTACATTTGATTCCAAAGTAAATTATAAGCGAACTTCTGTTTTTTATCTATATTTTTATATTTATTATGAAAAAAAAACGAAATTAAGGTCACAATTATTTAATGATTACCTATGAATAAACCTGACTGAATTATCTATGAAAAAGATCAGTTCCCTTCAGGGGGAGGAGAAGAAAAAATAGGGCTTTTTGATTTACAAGCGCTATTTTGAAAATTTATGTTAATCTACATTTCTAACGAATTCAACAACACCTTCAAAAATCTATCCAGCCGGACATACAAACAAACATACACTTGATAGACTGTATTGTCACTTCTCGATGGAAATGCATTTTATAAAATTTTATAGAAATGAAACTCTTTTTCACTATTTCCACATTTTTAACACTCTTTTTTTAAACATACATACATACGCTTGAAACAAATAAAAAATAAAATAATAAAAAATTCTAAACAAGCCCCAATCAGCTAATCAGAAAGGCGACAAAAATAGCCTATAAAGGCATAATACCCAATAAATTAACTACCTTTGTGGTTGGGACGTGACTGAGACCCAACGCGTAATCAAATCTTTGGGATTGATTGTCTTTTTTTTAACTAGATTTATCTGTATTTTGGGTAGAATAAAAACACAACTGTAGAAAAATAATACACCCTGTAGAAAAATACAAGTTTCATCCTACTTATATTATAAATGCGAAAGTTTGTGTGGATGTATACTTTCCGAAAATATGATACGTTTTATCATTTACTAGCTATTCCGCCCGGTTTCGCTCCCGTAGTATAATGGTATATAGCCTATGTTCATCAGGGATAATGTAGGATTACAATGGTATAAAATTTTTTTATAAATCTATTCAATTCATACAAACAAAAATCAAATCTTTCTTTATTGACCGAGCGAAGCGTGGTCTCAGAGTCGAAATGGCTGAGCGGTTGTATGTTTGTATGCAAGTTTGAAAAACTTTGTCCGATAACTTGAGTATCGTTAATCCAATCTTGATTTTATTTCATATGCGAATAGTTCAGATAAAGGAAAATTTTAAGTTCGAAGATGAGCGAAATCGGTGGGGGGATAACGAAGATAGGGGGGGGG
>LQNK01000604.1:100698-146712 GCA_001586405.1 Phoebis sennae | reverse complement strand
AGAAATAGGCGCTTTTCATTTGAATATAACCGAGTGTGGTATCAAATGAAAGGTCTTGATTTATACATTACAACACGAGGTTTAGCTCGGGGTGAGCTACTAGTAATATTAGTGCAGACAAATGACAGGACATTGTCAAAAACGGCCTAAGAACCAACAAACATGTGATAAATACTAAAATTATTTTCAATTTTGATGTCTTTAATATTCTCTAGAACCACTCACAGTAAAAGAGCAGTTAATATTCAAAAGCTGAACTATTCTAACGATAAACATAACCTCAAAATTATTACGATATGTACTTTTAAAACATTCAGAAGTGTCAGTGAGAAATTATTGCTCTTACGTATAAATACATATCATTTCCAACTTAGAAAGATATTTTTCACCACCGTTGATTCTTAGGCCAACATTGTATGGAAACTGGACAATGTCCTTTACAAATTAGCGTACTTACTTACTCCTCTGGCGCAGGGACCCGAAGTGGATCTTTGCCTCCGACACAAGAGCACGCCATTTATTTCTGTTTTGCGCTATCGTCCTCCAGCTCGGTATTCCGAGCTCAGGTCTTCTTCCACTCTATCTTTCCAGGATACTTCGGTCGCCCCACAGGACGGCGCCCCGTAGGCCGACCCAGGTATGCCCTCTTGACCCCCCGATCTTCCCCCATCCGTTCTATGTCCCCGAGCCATCTGAACCATCTGACGAAGAGCAATAACCGATCATATCCCAAAAACGACGACCCATGAAATAATAAATAATAATAATAATAAATATTCTCGGACATTTTACACAACGCCATCTAGTCCCAAACTAAGCAACGCTTGTACTATGGAAACTAGATAACTGATAGATATACTTAAACATATATTTTTTTTTGTAAATACATACATATTATAGATATTAACACCCAGACAGTAGAAAATTACATAAACATTAAATATTAAATAAATATGAAATAAAACATTAAATAAATATGAAATAAACGACATCAGAATTGCTACGTGGAATATGCGCTCTCTATTGAGACCTGGGGCCCTATATCATATTAACAACGAGCTGCGAAGATACAAATTAGCGTAAATTAAAAAAAAAGATTAAAAAGAGCACGCTTGGCCAATGACCCACGGGACCCCAACCCGGTCAATAGCAACGGAAGCGAGATGCGATCTGCGCTAGTGTAATACAATTACATAATTAAATATATGGTGACCATATTGTTAACGGTATCACAGTGTTTAATTAAAAACGTATTGAACAATTTCAA
This sequence comes from Phoebis sennae, assembly GCA_001586405.1. NCBI lineage: Eukaryota > Metazoa > Arthropoda > Insecta > Lepidoptera > Pieridae > Phoebis > Phoebis sennae. The sequence continues at coordinate 145,445 of LQNK01000604.1, read as the reverse complement.
AATATGTTGTTAGTGTACATCACAGATTAGACAATAAAAGGCAGATAGAGTGTTCCGAAGACTCGAGTGACGCTAACTACACATACGTACACGTGCATCTGTGTGAGTGAAATTGATGTGTTGTATCAAACTAGACGAAGCTTTTGTATTTACTTTTGAAGTTTGTATTTGCTTTTCGGCGTCACTCGAGTCTTCGGCCGCACTCCATCTGCCTTTTATTCACTAATCTGTGGTGTACATATTGTTCTACATTAAGCACAATAGTATTTTTAACCGACTTACCAAAAAAAACGAGGAGGTTACAAATTCGGGGTGATTTTTTAAGGTATGTACATCGATTACGCCGTGGTTTCTCAACTGCGTTTCATGAACGTTAGACCGTTGGATAGAAGATTCTTCTGTATAATATTAGTATAGATGTATTGATTTATGAAAATGTTATTAAAAGATTCTCGACATTATTAAAGGATTTTTGGACGGTACTAACTATGTACCTAATAACAGTAAGAATTAAAAAATATATATTTTTTTATTATATTAATTTTTTATTTTTGAAAATTTCAAAGCTGCTTAACACATCATTCCTCTCATAAACACCATACATCACAAATCCATGAGCTTTCATAAAACTCGATTACCGTTCAAAAATTAATTTCAAAACGATTCTATAGCCAAAAATACGAAATATTCCAACATCAAAGTCCCGAAACACTCGAACATAAAGCCGACATTAATGATTCTCTCTACGAATGGTAATTATTTTGCCCAAGAAATTTTCTCTATGAATAAAACAGGCCGTTTTGATGTACAATTTGGGTATTGTTAAAGGCTGTGATTAACTGATACTGAATATATATTTATATTATACCGCTGGATCAGTGGTTAGCTCATTACCGTGGGCACATAGAGGTTCTAGGTTCAATCCCTGATTGTTATGTGAATTCGTTCTGGTAATGAACAGAAGATTGATACTTGAGCTTAAATTTGAGTTTTGGGCCAAAGTACCACCTCCCCAGCAGAAGATCAGCATGAAGCATTACTGCACGGGTGCCTGGAGGCCTGTTTTCCCATCCTCTACCTTTTCCATCCTGTTGTACTCCTCTCCCAATTTAAATTCACAAAAATAAATATTGATCAGTAAGTTTGAATAAACCATGCCCCACGGTTTCACCCGTATAACTTCTGACTCCATAGGAATTTCGGGATTAAATGTAACATATATATTATTCTGGATCCTTACCTATATTTATACCAAGTTGTATCACAATCGGTCCAGTAGTTTTTGCTCTAAAGAGTACCAAACATACATCCTAACGTCGCATTTATAATAAGTAGAGTCTCGTGCAACGTAACAGTTGTCTATAAAAGGTGACACTTTAATAGTAGTATATCTACATACATAAAACAAAGACGGGTTTGTTACAACACTTATAACCCGAGATTTGCTGGACCAATTCGGCAGAAAATTCGTGGGAAGATAGCTTAGGACATAGGATACTTTTAATCCCAGAAATTCCACGGCAAATGGCTATATACGCGGGTGAAACCGCGGTGCATAGGTTAACCATAAACTGGGGCAAGTCTTGTAATATGTGAACTCCAAAAAGATTGGAGTAGCATTTTAAATGATACATGTCGGTTGATAGGTCGGGCCTTGGAGACCTCTAGATCCTGCCAGGCCACTTTTCTTTTTCTGTTTTTTCCTTTTCCTTTTTCTTAAATCCCTTGAGGATAACTAAGAACTGCAGCGCGTTAGGCATGTTTTTCGTGAAAACGATAATTACACAAAATTTTACTTATTTCTAATTTACTTCAAGTTTAATACATATGAAATAGACCAGCTGTGCTGTGTGCTTTTCCGATTTGAGTTTTCGGGATAAAGACCTACCCCTTTTTCAACCTTATGTCTCGGATTTCAAACTATATTGCTACAAAATCTTATTCAAATCAGTTCAGTGGTTTAAGCGTGAAAGGAGACAGACATACATAGTTAAATTCGTGTTTATATTAGTGAGTATAAGGACATTGAAAATAAACGTTGGTGATAAACATAAAATATATATTTATTAAATTATTTATAAATTAGAATCCCGTTTAAAAAGTCCTTAACATCGTGATTTAAAATGAATGGCGAATAACCGAATTCTTCGCCAAAATTGACAGACGGCGAGATAGATGGCATTAACCGCTCATTACGACTATTGTTATCTGTACTAGTGGCTCGCTCTGAACTAGACCTCGCTTTGTAATCAAGACCTTTAATTTTGGTATCACACAGATATGTTTCATATTGAACCAACAAGTACCCACCCCCCCAGCAGAAGACCGGCGTGAAGCAGTATTGCACTGTGTTTCGTACGGTCAGTGGGTGCCCAGAAGCCAGTATTCCCCTCACAACCTTTTCTAATCCTCTCCCAACTTACTATCATAAATCCTCTCCTTATCTCCTCCCTTTTAACACTTTGGTGTTGAAGATACCTTGCCAGCTCTAAAATAAACGACTCTAAAATATAGAAATTCTAATTTATGAATTTAAATTACATGAATTTAAATTACAAGACATTTTTAAGTCATAAAATTAAAAAAAACGGTCAAGTGTGATTCGGACTTGAGCAAGAAGGGTTCTGTACCAGACCCCCTTAAATATTATTATTTTATTTTAATACTTTGTGAAAGTTTCAACTTTCTATCTATCATGGTTTATTATATACAGACTGATGATAGACAGTCAGACATCGGAGGATTAGTAATAGTGCCCCGTTTTTAACTTAGGCACGGAACACTTAAAATAAATGAAATCATGGTTTAAATTTTATACCGTTATTAAATTTTAAACGAATTAAAACGAATTGCGCGCCTGTTTCAATACGTTTTCTTTTTGCATTTTTTTTCATCCTAGGTAATCATTTATAATTTATTTCTTTATATTTATTATACTTCATTCTCATCGATGTCTAAAACAAATACGTCACTATTACACCCTATTCAATTACAAAACCAACATAGTGATGTGCAAACATCGACAGCCCTAATTGTCGCATGTCATAAACTGGTAGTACATTATTGCGATTTCTATTGCTACACAAACAAACACCTCTGTGTTTGGTAACATTTCTGCGTCGTCTCCCAAGTCTTGTGTCAATATTTGAAGAGCTCACCTCATTTCTTGGAGCTAGTGATGGGAACGTGTCGATATTTATTTAATTATATTTATATTATTAATTTGAAAGTTTGGGGATGTATGTATTTTTTACTTCTCGCAAAATTGCTGAACCGATTGTGATGAAACTTGGTGTTGGTATAGGTAAAGATCCAGAATAACATATAGGCTAGTTAGATACACGGGTGCAATCGCGGGGCGTGGTTATTTATAATTTTAAAATCCTTCCCAATGTACATGATTGTATATAGTGACGTGATTCTATCTACACTAATATTATAAAGAGGAAAACTTTTTACGTTGGTTGGTAATGAATAGGCTCAAAAACTACTGGACCGATTTTAAAAATTCTTTTACCATTCGAAAGCTAAATTATCCACGAGTAACATAGGCTATAACATTATGCTACAGGAGCGAAGCCGCGCGGATCAGCTTGTAATGAATATGTTTTTATTTACCACTAATTCAAGAGGCTGTCTCTACCGAGAAGATCAGGCAAGAAACTCGAGTTGCCGATATTTTCAGTAAGAATCTTCTACAGTTACATATAGCAGATATATAACAATAAACAAGTAGAAAGAAAAATGTTAAAAATTCAATGAAGATATATAATAGGGTTTGTTCGACGCAAATTATGTTACGCCCGGATTGAAGGGGTTGCAAATGTCTAAAGAAGAAGGGATTCGATTAATCATATTGTAAGATTCTTACAGCAGTTTATAAGTCACGGGTTCCCAATATTATTCAATTTTCACTTACGAGTTTAGTTATATATTTTTAACCTTAGTGGTTTGTTGGATACTGTCCTGTACCTATGTATTTCTTTGTTTTTTTTATTAATAAAGATATTAAAAAAATGCCCTAGTGTCGACGGTGGGTGATGTCTAGTTTGAAATATGATTGAATTTCAATGAAATCCTCGCGACGTCCTTCCATACTCCCTTCGACGCACCAGAGTGTCACGATGCACAGTTTGAGAACCACTGTTATAAGTAATATTGTGTTTTAAGCAAAGCGAGACGATATTCTCAAGCAGGCAGGTTTAATTAAGAATAGAATTATGGGTTTATCAGTTTATAGGTTAAGCTATTGTTTAACAACTACACTTATACTACCCACGCCCCGTGGTTTCGCTTGCGTATGCAACGAAGAAGTAATAGAAGTAGCCTATATGTTATTCCGGATCTTTACCTATATACCAAGTTTCATCACTACCGGTTCAGTAGTCTTTCGAAAGAGTAACAAACATACATACATATATCCTCACAAATTTTCGCATTTATAAGTAGGATTATAAGTGATATATTAGTAGGATTAAAAGCGGAAAATTTTGTTTGTTTGTTTGTCATCATCATTGAAACCGCCTAGCTTTACGCTACTACATGGGTCGCTAGCTCATCCTATCATACATCAAAAGTTCTTAATAAACTTTTATTTTGCTCAAACGTACATCCAATCACATAGATTTGTAGTTACAACAAATTTTCAATAAACAATCAGTTTTAGTTCCATCAGTATCAGAGCCATATATAACAGATAACGGATAATTTAATCGTAGATTTAACCTGCTTCCTGTTAAAATCGAGGTTGTTTCGCAAATTTAATTCTAATTAGCATAACCATTAAAATCTGCACATGCGTATTGTGACCGGTTCTCGAAAGTGAATCAATTTAAAGCTCGTTTTAAGCGGATCATGAGAAAATAAATTGCATGTAAATCCGGTGGGCTATGTTGGCAATATCCGAGGATGAAGATGCCATAGGTGATGAATGGAAGGCCGACTTGAGTTAGTTTTTGACTTACATGACATTAAAATTTGTAGGCAACTTTTTATCTAAAAAATTAAATTCAAGGAATTTATAATGATATTAATGTTTATTTAAACAAAAGTGACCATTTACATAGGTATACAGATTTCATCAAATTAATTAAAAACTATAGAATCTATTGCGCAGTACCAGTGGGCCCCAAACTAGGAATAACCTGTATCTTGGGAGCCCTGACAAATGATATTCCTATTGTCACTGTCATTTCACTGTACAGGCGCGCTTGAGAAAAATCTATGAATAAATACATGATCACATTCAGTAAATCCATTAAAATAAGTATAAAGAATAATTTGAGTAAACAAATAAATGTATGCGTGTGCTCAGTTTTAGGAGGGAGATGTTTGACTGATTTTATTAAAATCCCATTTTTTATGATAGAGCAGACAAGCGGAGCATGTGATTCACTTGTTAAGTGACTGACCGTAGTCCATGAACATTTACAACAAAGTGTCGCAGTTGCCTAACGGCTTGAAGGAAGGGGATAGGGAGAGGATAAATAATGGGAATATGGGAGACGAGAACAATAGTCAAGGAATGGGATGGGAATACAGGCCTCTGGGCACCGTACGAAACACAGTGCGATACTGCTTCACACCGGTCTTCTGCTGGGGGGTAGTACTTACACCAGTGCTTGGCCCAATCGCACAATGCTCGGCTCCCACTCTCTTTGTTGCTGACGATATTATGCAGCAGAATTACCCTCTGTCGCCTCTTACGACATGCACGGGTAGATATAGGGTGACGACAGATGTATTCTAACCTGTCGTCACACAGGTAAAATGTTGGGTATTTAGGTAGAACAAGGATGATAGAGGAATAGGACTACTGGGAATTTCAAATTTGGTCCAATGGGACTATATACGCCTAGGTCCGAGAGCTTTGCTTGTGTTCTTAACCTGTTGGCCCTATTATGTTGCGTTCATACCATAAAATAAAAGTTTACGCACAAAAAAGTTGTTGTATAAAAAATAAGCTAAGCTTAATATATTTTTTGATTACATAAGCCATCCCTAGATATCTTAGTAATTATAATCTCCTTTCCGATGTACTCGAATGTGAATAGTGAGGCGCTTCTATCGATATCCAAGTGTTATTGCAAAGCTTTTGGCTGTATTTATTGATAACTTCAGCCATCTCTAGCCATCTTAGGAATTATAAAAATCCTTCCTTTACCACTCGAATGTAAATAGTGATTCGCTTCTATCGATATCAAAATGTTATAGCAAAGCTTTTTGTCTGCATTTATCGATAACCATACCCATCCCTAGCTATCTTAGGAATTATAAAAATCCTTCCTCTACCACTCGAATGTAAATAGTGATTCGCTTCTATCGATATCCAAATGTTATAGCTAAGCTTTTTGTCTGCATTTATCGATAACTTCGCCCATCCCTAGCTATCTTAGGAATTATAAAAATCCTTCCTCTACCACTCGAATGTAAATAGTGAGGCGCTTCTATCGATATCCAAATGTTATCGCAAAGCTTTTTGGCCGTGTTTATCGAATTAATGGGAACCCGGCGTTACGAGTAAATAGATTACAAACAAACATTTGATAGTTTTGCTTGAAATAACAGCGAAATTCTAATTCAAATAAATAGAGGGGAAGCTCATTCCCCTAGTCGTTATTTTACGTAATCCTGATGAATTTTTATTTAATTTTGATTCTGCGTCCTGACAATTTTCCAAATTCAAATTCAAATTCAAATCGTTTATTTCTCCAAATTGGCTTTTTGAAAGCTCTTTTGAAACGTTAAAAAAAAGTTAAAACGGAACCTACTCAAACTAGAAACCTACAAAAGCCAACTTAGCCACCTCTGTATGTCTGTCTGTCTGGCTGTATCTCATAAAACGTGATAGCTAAAAAGCTGAAATTTTGACAAATTATGTATTTCAAAAATACACAAAATACATATTATATATGACAAATACTAAAAATAAAAATAATTATCCCTATACAATAAACGTGTTTTCTTTGTATTTTTCTTTTGCTAAATATTAATAACGTTAAGTTCCTGTTAACGTTATTAATATTTAGACGATCCAAATATCGACAGAATATTTAGCTATAAATGATTTTTCAAAATCACTATTCTACACTAATATTATAAAGAGGAAAACTTTGTTTGTTTGGTTGTAATGAATATGCTCAAAATTACTGGACAAATTTTAAAAATTCTTTCACCATTCCAAACGTGATTTTCCTTTAAGACACGATTTTTTATATATAATTAAAAGAAAATATATTATATAAATAAATTTTCCGTTTGACTAAAGTCAAGCTTAGCATTGTTAGTTTTTCATTAACCATTAAGATAAACATATGACATTATTATTTAATTACAAATTTTTGTGAGATTGCATATTTCGCGAAGAATTCGTTACCATTTATAGTCATTTACTATTGTTATGATATCATATGTTGCGAATCAACGAGGAAATTGGGTTTTTTATGGTATATCCATTTTTATATGAAGACTATCATTAAAAATTATTGAAATCTATGTACATACATATTAATAACTTCTTTAAAAATCAACTTTGTACGAAAGTTTAACTCATTTCTTAATAATTTCATGGTAGTTTATTAATTCGTAAAGAACAACTACGCAAAGGTGTAGTAACCACCTCCGTATGATATTTTAAATTATAATTTTAATCGAAAAACAATTTTCTAGCTACGACTCCAAAATTATTCCCATCGAAGTTAAATTTTATACTGATTTACTCTATACCTATTTATAGTCTATACATAAAATCTCATAATTATGAGTTACTAGTAACACCTAAAAATACATTTTGCCTATCACCCGTAACATTACAATAATGAGTACAATAATCAAATATTTGTTCATTACATTTGCATACAAAATATTCGAGATAAAGTATTTCTAGTAATTGTTATCAAATTCCGAGCATACCAGCCCGCGGACGAATCTTTAGTTAGTAACGATCTGATTTTGTTATCAAAATAACGCGTTATCTAAGGCTGGCGACGCACGAGCGATTAATTCAAAACGAGACAAGACTAAGGCACAGAGCAAGCAAGACAAGCACAGAAGTTCTAGTTATATCTAAGCATAAAATTAAGAAAGAAATCTTCGTTTGATTCACGTTTAAACAACAATAATAAATATTCAAAGACATTTAACAAAATGCTATCTAGTCCTTAACTAAGCAAAGCTTGTACTATGGAAACTAGATAACTGAAAGACATACTTAAACATGTTTTTTTTATTAATACGTAATATTTTAGATAAATTAATTACAATGTTACAAATGAAAGATACTTATCTATTTACAGAAAATTTTCTTTACTGATTTTTTACACTAGAATTCAAATATTATTAATCCAGTTATCATTGGAGATATATTTCAAAGACAATCTTAATCAATAATGAAACCATTCCAAAATCTCATTCGTCGCTTCAAAAAAATATGCTTCTAAAAATAAACCATCTTGTACAAGTCATTTTAGATATTGACAAATTTTAGTTTCACGTCTTAAAATTATCATTTTATTAATTAAACTTTAGACTTTTATTGGTTGCGCCATTGCGATATTTTGCCGTTTATCATAACCAGCCTAACCCCACATTCCATTTTATTCCTACACTAGCTGATCCGCGCGGCTTCGCTCCCGTAGCATAATGTTATAATTTTCCCCGTCTTTTTCACATTTTCCATTATTTCTTCGCTCTTAATAGTTGCAGCGTGATGTTATATAGCCTAAAGCCTTCCTCGATAAATGGTCTAATCAACACAAAAATAATTTTTCGATTCGAACCAGTAGTTTCTGAGATTAGCGCGTTCAAACAAACAAACAAACAAACAAACTCTTCAGCTTTATAATATTAGTATAGATTGACAACAAAACCTTCCATAGTAAAAAAAGTCGTACAGTCGTAAGTGCTAACCAGCCTTCTCCACGCCCCACCATCGTGTTCATACGCGCCGATGATTCAAATTAAGATTCTGCTGAGTTACATCACGTAGCATATTTTCCAAGAAATTAAATGGTATGGAAAAATGTTGGGGTGTTTCGATTCAGAGAAATACTATTTGTGGATGCTGATAAATCTTTGGCCTACATCGGAAGGCTTTTTACGCACCTGCGACGATTTTACTCCCACGCTTAAAATATTGCTGTCTATGGTTTTTGACGCTTTTATATTAGTCTATTATTCTTACGTTTTTCCTTTACGTTTAGTCATTGGTTTTGCGTTTGATCTCTCATTCTGAGTGCATTAGGCTGTAGTGTACTAATGTGTACTATAATGTCTTCGGTATGGTAACTATGTATATTAGTAATAACCGCTATTGTTGAAAGAGATTTCTCAGAAAGTCCTTAGAATATCTTCACCTACAGTTTAAAAGCAACATTATTCCCATACCATTTCTCTCCCGTCCTGTTCTACTCCTCTCCCTACTTCCTATCATTAAACGTCTCCTTATCCCGTTCCTTTAAGCCGACAGCTTAAAGGAAGAGAGGGATAAAGAGAGACATCTGCAACACTGTGATATTGCAGATGTTCATGGGCGGTCAGTCACTTAACATCAGCTGAACCGCATGCCCCGCTTATAGCAGGCTATAACATAAAAAACAGACTTATAAAATGTTTCATTTAATAGCCTATGTTTATAATTCCTATGATTGACATACAGGCAAAATTCTTAGGCATAAATTCTACCTGCCCACTATGTGAAGGCTAGGCAATAGTTGCCCCAAATAATTCGGCATACTACAAAAACCCCATTACGTAAAATAAAAATATTTTCCTGGACATTTAACACGCCATCTAGTTCCAAACTAAGCAAAACTTGTACTATGGATACTAGATAACTGATAGACATACTTAAACATACTTTTTTTGGAAACACATACTATACATAAATTAACACCCAGACAGTAGAAAATTACAATGTTCATCACATAATTTTCTGCTCGTGGGGATCGAACCCACACCCTCCGGCGCAACAGACCATTGCTGAACCACTGCTCCAATTGGGTCGTCAGTAAAATTAAAGATAACTAGGGCTGGCTCTTTTCCGTAAAATAAAGGTGTTCATAAATTCTTCCCTCGTGTTTTGGCGGTTATTTACGAGGCAAGTTCGCCTCAAGAATTCAATTCGCGCATAAAACCAGCGTTGTACCGGATTAGTAGATTTTTACTAACGTATAGGGTTGGCAAAGTATACTTTTTTAACAATATTTTTTAAGTATATAAAATTTACTATTTTAAGATTTTTTTCAGTGATATTTGAAAAATCCATCATTTATCACTATTTATAACTTTAAATAATTATATTTTACAAAAAATATGTGTATATTGTGAGTTCAGATAATCAAGAATCTTTTAATATATTTTAAGGAAGTTAGGCTCATAATATATTAAAAAAAAAATATATTTATATAAGAATGCTACAGAGGAAAAAAATACAACACACCCAAGTAGATTAAGTCATTCTTTAGAATTTTATACAAAACTTATGCAGAAGTTTAATTTTATGAAACAGTTATGTTATTCTAAACCTATATGTGTTCAAAGTTTCATCATAATCGGTTCAATACATTTTGCGTGAGATAGTAACAAACCTACATACATCCTCACAAACTTTTTAGGATTTGTCATTAATTATGATTAATTTTTAATGTGACAGCCCTATAGGCTCACTTATTCGCTTTCCAAAGTTAATTATTTATCGCTGTGTTTCTTTCCTGTGGAAGTTTCTTCGATCTAATTTTAATGACAAAATTCCGATTTCCTTATACACGTGAATTCGCACGGGGTTACATTTTAGGGGCTATATAAAAACGATTTACCTTTTTCTCTCGTTTCTTTAAACTTTGGCTGTATGAAATAGGAATTATTGTATTGAACTATATTCTCCATCCATATTTAGTGTAAATGGTTGCCTGAAAGAGATGGCTCAATAGCCATAAGGCCGCCATATGTGCATGTATCAAATCTTATTGTGTTTATTTGTATATTTTATTTTGGTGTGTACATTAGTGATTCATTCATTTATTCATAATCATCTCTGACTGTTAATCATCCATTGAGTATTCGGAAATATCATTCATGAATTCTACATAAAAAATTGAGTAAAGTTCTTTAAAGTATCTAAAAAAGCAGACGAAGCCAGGCGCAAGAGCTAGTATACAATAATTAAGTTAGCACGGAACACGGAGCCATACTGTGCACAATTACAAGCCCGCTGCCGATTTAATTTCCAAATATTTTCTTCTGTTTGTCCTTGTGTGGCCCAAGACGAGAGAAAAGTATATTTTCTTTATTTTTTATTTTGTTAACGAGTAATGATTGAAGCGCATATATAATTGTGAGAACCCATCAAAAGAAGAAATAAATAAAATGTAAGAATAAATGAAGGTAGATATAGCGTTCTTCGAAATTCTGCTGTGCCTATTCCAAAAATCGGTTCTGACGTATGAATGCTTTAGCATAAAAAAATAATGATTTACATTAAATACAAAATCAAAATTAATTTATTTGCAGAATGTTTTTTATGCTAAAGCAGGCAAGCGGGGCATGCGGTTCACCTGATGTTAAGTGACTGACCGCAACCCATGAACAACAACATCAGAGTGTCGCAGATGCCTTGCCAGCTCGAAGGAATGTAAAGGGATGGGAAGAGGATCTATGATGGGAAATTGGGAGAAGAATAGAACAGGATAGGAGAGGAATGGGATCAGAATACAGGCCTGCAGCGCCCCCACAACACAAAACTGTACTGCTTCACGATGAACATCTGTCAGAGGATTTGTTAATACCTAGCTGCAATCTTGGCTTATTTGTACAGAAGCAATATGGTCTAGAAAGACTCCCTCTATCAAAATCGCTATAAGTTTGTACTTCAGACCAAGGATGACCACCTTCATTATTGAAAGGTCGCAATATACGCCTATGTCTTGTCCCTTAATTAGGATCCGAGGATATTGCCCCAAAAGGTGCTACCTACATGCCCTACGCTAGAGTTACTAATAGAAATAATGTAAGGGAAGAATTGTTTAACTACATATATAACTCAAAGGTGACAAGCATCTTTTATCCAAGTAGGTTAGTATCGAGTCTTGTATCTGACGGTATGCACTTTTTAATTTTTTTATTGGGCCCAACGCTTTTAAGGATACCAATAAGAACTTTTTGCTAAAAATATAACAACAGATAACAACCGATTTCCTCACACTAAAAAGTTGATAATAACTTTTAATTGAAGGGTACAGGGGCAAAACAAGAAATGTCACAAAAACAAAAAGTATTGTAATAAACATTTATATTTTTCAAAGTCAAAAACATTCTTATGTGTTACTTAAAATTATAAACTGCTATTAGGAACTTTAGTTTACTTTATAAAGTCTTATTTTTAGGAACATAAAATATTCAAATAAAAATGTATTTTATTTAATAATTAATAAACTAATGTAATTCACTTTTGAAACAAACAAAAACTGGGAATGTCCACTGTTTCCCATACAAGGAATGTCCAACATAATATTGTTTATTTAAATTACATATGTGGAATGTCTTCAAAGTAAGATTGAGCCCCCTCAGAACAAAATCTTTTTAAATCCATTAGGTCCTTGTACTTTTCTGCACTAATGGGTAGAAAATTTGGATAAGAAAATTCTGGTAATTCACAGTCATTGGATATGTTTGGTCCAGTTCCCTTTTTTGCCACTATGGGTGCTTTCTCCCATAAACCATTATAATTACTTCTGTGTATAATTACTCTAGGGTGTTCTTTTACACACATTATTTCTCTTTGAGACTGCACAGGAAATGAGCATTTTTTCAGATACTGATTTTGAAAAAAATCTGAAAATTTTCTGATTATTTCTCCTCTTCCTACCTCAACCACCTCAAAGGGTTTGGGTCTTTGGCGGCTAACTCTCAGTAAATCATACCACTGAAATGGAACTTCCATGTGGGTTTTTAGATTGATGAGGCCCATATTTTTGTCGCATTCTAAGTATGAATGTCCTCGGATTGGATATGTTATTTTAATGGAATCCAAAAGTTTTATTTTATGTACAACAAAATGAATGAATCTTATAACTGTGTAGTTCTTATTCTGTCCACCTGCTGAATCACAATATATTTCTAAATGCTTAATACGACTATCCAGGTGGTTAGTTAAATAATGAAACAGAAATGAAACCACTTCATCTGATCCCTTGCGTCCACAGGTTTCAGGATAGGTATAAAAGTAAGAGCTTGCATCTCCCAATGCATGGACATTAAAAGAGTACATTGATAACTGACGCTTGTAATACACATCATTTGTGGTAATGTTTGGTAGGGATACATTCTTCTGGTAGTCCATGGCAATTGCTTGAAATTCCACATCTTTTTTGCTCCTAATTCTTGCATTCTTCTTGCGATCATAAAATGTTTGAGCCTTTTTCTTATGCAAGTTGTTAAGAATACTTAACCGATTAAGTTCAACAGCATTTTCTTCAGCTCTTAATGCCTTTGCTTTTATTGTAAATTCATCACAAGTACTGCATGTATCTGTCCTTGGATAGCCAAATGATATATTAAACTCTGTGTTAAAGATGGTTCTATAAGTTTCATAAGATACATGATTTTGTGACTCATATGCATCCAAGTATAGCTTATACATTTTCTTAATGTTCAGATCTTCAGGCAGATACTCTTTTTTTGTATCATTTAAGCTGTAGTGACTTAACCTTCCTTTGAACGATTTTATATGATTACATATCAATTTTCTAATGTTATTGTCCAATCTCTTGTTTGAACTCGACTTGCCTCTTTTATCACTTGGTGCAGTACCTGTAGTTTTCAATGACTTTTGAAGATGTTCAAGTTTTCCCTTAGAAATCCCAAATATGGATAAAAATGCCTTATAGCAAACAGGTACTTCCTTTGTGTCATCATTTTCTATTACCCTCACTTTGTAAGTGAAATGGGTTTGGTGGAAATTAGCATCCATTTCATCTGCTTTTCTACTTCGCCTCCTTTTTATTGAACACACATTAATCAAGCCACATAAGTATAAATTTTGACAATCTATGCCCTTCATGCTGTTGAAGTCTTTTAGTAATTTTATACGTTGCTCTAATGAAATTCTTTCGAAACATTTAAATCTTTTACACCTACAATCATCTCCCAGCTCGTGTGTAGCAACTCTCATTTTTTTCATCACTTCCCGCATTCTCCCTGTTTTCTTTCGTTTCTTTGTTTTATGTACAAAGCTGTTCTGATTTTCTTCGTCACTTTCACTCATTTTACTAACGATATACTAAAAAAACAACTATCTTTTCAAAATCAAACACAGCTACTCCTAAATAAACACTTGACATAATCTAAAAGTTGACTTGAGCATTTTGACAGCTTGGACATTCCTTCTTATGTTCCATTACACTATGGACCTTCCCTGTTTTGTTCCTGTATACAGTTTTGAGACTTATGTAATACATCTGACTATACTTGTTTTTACGCTTTTTGTGTTACGCCAAATAAAAATACGCGGGAAAATGAATGTATTGCCATCAAAAATAAAGTTTTTAAATTTTAGTGACATTCCTGGTTTTGCACCTGTACTCTTCAATTCATTTTTTAAATCTTTTCAAAGTCGGTGCAAAATTATGTTAAATTGAAAATAGGTAAAGGCACCAACTTTGTATAGATTTCAACAAAAATGAAATTGTTATTTTCTACTTTTAAGTGTGAGAAAGTCCGTTCTATTTTTTGGCAAAAAGTTACTGTTTTCAGTGACCTGCGAAGTGTTGTCACATCAGAGCTAGTCACAATTCAGTCTCAAAGCTAGAGTGAATTATATTGAGGGTAAATACATCATTAACCGCAGAGCTTATTCTGATTTTCGAAGAGTTCCCTGGAATAAATTCCGCATGGATGATCAGACTAAAATCAAATTTCTATGGGACAACACTGACACTATCTTCTAAATCGCTCCTTAAATGCTGTAACATACACAAAAATAAACAAAATACGGTCGAATTGAGAACGTTCTCCTTTTTTGAAAGTCAGTTAAAATCAGTGTGATTACGCTGAGGGGTTAGTTTGGCACTAAAAAAATAACCTAAATCTATTTTTTACTAATGAATTTGTAACGTAGTTGTGTTTGTCATAATTATTTTTTTCTTTTAATTTACCTCAAGTCCACACATATCGTAGTATACCTACCGATATTGTTTTCTTGATCGAATGAAACATCTGCAGATGCGAACCACACATGAGTATTACTTATAACAATTAATATCCTACTTAGTTATCTTTATTTTAACTCTTGCGCCGGAGGGTGTGGGTTCGATCCCCAGGAATAGAAAATTATGATGTAATGAATATAATAATAATAGTATGTATGTATTTACAGAAAAGTATGTTTAAGTATGTATATAAGTTATAGCTTCCATAGTACAAGTTTTGCTTAGTTTGGCTAGATGGCATTGTGTTAAATGACCAGGAATATTTATTTATTTATTCTTAAAATTTTTATGATATAAGGAAAAGTTTTGCGTTTCTGTAGATACTAGCTTCTTCCCGCACGTGTTAAATCGGGTTCTATAGATCAATAAAAGGTCCCCGTAATCCCGCTAATATCTTACCTGTATACGAAATTTCATCAAAATCCGTTCAGTAATTTCAACGTTCTTAACAAACAAACATAAACCGTTATTATTTCTAAAATGGAAGGCAACAACAAAAATTTTCCAATTTTCACGATGAATTCCACTAACAGAAGCTTCAAATCTCACGGAATCGCGAAATTATCTTAATTTGACATGTGATTGAGCGCAGGTTAGCAACTTATACCCCCCGGCGGACCAATTGATACGTTCTCAGATGGTACAAAAAACAATCTCGATGTTACGCGCTTGACCAACGCACACATAGAAACGTTCATTGACGCTATATTTGGGGTCACGTCGGAACAATCAGGACGTATGTCCTCCACTTAAGTCGCATCTGTGTGTGTAGCTATGAAAAGTAAACTTAAAAAATGACTATTCATAAGTACTTTGTAAAAAGTTTACATGAATAAAAATATTTTCTATTCTAAAAAAGTGTAATCGTGTTTAACTTCTTCATGCCCACTTTCCGAGTATTTTACATGTTTTAATATTTTTTATGGGAAGGCTCTGCATTCTGACATACAGTTTATATCACAAATATAATTGTAAATTTAACTTGCTCCTCAATAATTAAAATGTACAACCTTATTTCTTGATAAATAAATTAATTTA
The DNA here is from genome assembly GCA_001586405.1 of Phoebis sennae. Classification (NCBI taxonomy): domain Eukaryota; kingdom Metazoa; phylum Arthropoda; class Insecta; order Lepidoptera; family Pieridae; genus Phoebis; species Phoebis sennae. The sequence goes on along the minus strand of LQNK01000604.1, from coordinate 129,204 downwards.
TTATTATTTTAGTTAAACTGTCAATAATTATGGATTAAAAGTTAGACAAATTTCAGACGAAATTTGCTTGTCGCAGTTAATGCCACCGGTGCCTTGAATGTGTATTGTAGTGTCTATCTTAGGTTTAGTGATATATATAAATAATTATATTATTAAACTGTATGTATGTTAGTCTGTAAGGTATTTATACATTTCTATACATTTTGTCTGTTACCTGAAGTCAATAAAATAAATAAATTGTCAGAATTACCGGATGCTTAGCGGTATAGAATAGATATACTAACGTTAAACTTAAAGTGACTCAAAACCGTATTCTAAGGAGTTACCTTGATTTTACTTCCACTCAGGTTACGTAAAATATGACATATGACAAATTTTAATCGAAAATTCGTGATTATAAAATAACATAGAAATATAATACTTTAATAAATAGATAGAAGTAACGGTGGAGGTGTTAAATTTTTTTCTCCGAAATTTTCTTAACGTGAGTAAACGTGAGTTAGTAGAGATTTTTCCGACTCAGAATGTAAATTTTCGTTGACAGAGGTTTTGTGAAGTCGAGGAATGCTTGAGGTACGTATTAGAATACGGAATGTCAGAAACTGGGCATTATATGAATATTTACACCAAACGCATTTCGCTCCACATCTCACAATCTCACGAAATCCGAAATTATCTTAATTTGACATGTGATTGAACGCGGGTTAACTTATACCCCCGGCGTTGGATGGATTGATATAACGATATTAGAATCCGTTTTAAATCTTTTGAGAATATAACAGATTTTGAAAATATTCTAAAGAGATGCTGAAATTTTACAAAATTTTCCTTTTGTCCTACTAATATTATAAATGCGAAAGTTTGTAAGGATATACAAAGATATATTTAAGTAAACTACTACTCGGAAACTACTGACCGATTATGATGAAACTTGGTATACATATAAGTAAGAGTTGATAAAGGAAATATTACTAATATTGTATTGTTGTGTTTAGTTATTAATTATGTGATTATATCAGTATCACAAATTGGCTAGTCTCCGATGAAATTTGCCGTCATGACCGAAATTCTGTGATAGACAGCTAAAAGGTCAAGATTCGACAAAATAAAGTAAAAACAAACAGCATCTATGGATTTAAAAATTAAGAGGTAGCTAATTAAATTACTAGACCGATAATAATGAATCGTAAATATTGTGTAAACAATAATTTCACACGCTCTAGTCAAGACCTAGGTAGTATTGGTAAGGGGAATCGAATTCAAATAAAATAGGTTAAGGTTCAAATTATCTTGAGGTTTAAAGTGGAATATCCTACTGATAATATAAATGCGAAATTTTGTAAGGATTTGTAACTCTTTCACGCCAAAACTACTGAATCGATTACGATGAAACTTGGTATACATGTAAGTAAGGGTCCAGAATAACATATAGTCTTTTAATCCCGAAGCTGCCACGGGATCAGAAATTAAGCGGGTGAAACCGCGGGGCGCGTTTAGTGAAATTATATAATGAATTTATTGTAATGTTAAAAAATTATATATTTTTAAATGAAATTAACAGAGTAATTTTCAATTTTCGACACACATTGCTATGCAAAACCTCTCCACGTTAACAAGAATTGTTTATGAATGTGTGTTAATTTTATTTCTTCTAATCACAGACACAAGATAAATAAAAATAAAATATATATTGTTTACATATAACCCAATAATTGCTCCAGAAACACGATTCAGTGACATAATATCATAAGTCATAACTAAATATTAGCTAGTCCTACTTACAACTTATCTTGAACTAATAACTTAGTAAAGTGAGGTCACACGGTATCAATTATTTATTTTATAGATTTTATTAATTAGAAAAACGGCGAAGAGCGTGTCGGTACGTTATTCAAAGTCCTATAGTCATCTTCTAGTTATACTTTTTAAATGAAATGAATTGAAATGAAATGAAATATTTTTATTTGCAAATATAGGTTCCAATTATATTGTGTGTGGTGATTTATATTTTTTTTTCCTAAGGCTAATTATAGTCAGGAAACTAAAACCTAACAAATTTTAATAAGTTTTGGAAGGATCTACTTATCTTAGTAAAATTATAAATGCGAAAATATATGACGATGGACGTATATATGTTTGTTACTCTTCAACGCAAAAACTATTGAGCAGATTTAGATGATTCTATCAGTAATAGAGTTTATAATTTGTTCAAAAAAGTTAGTATTATAAACACTTAAGATTTTGATGGAGGTTACACGTTAGATACTATTTAGAAATTAATTATTAATATTAGAAAGTAATATCAATTTACATTGATTTTTTGTAGTTTAGCCATAAAAACGATAATCTCACTCGAGTGAACCTACGGGCAAAAGCTAGCAAGAAATATTTTTTAAATCTAAACATCAAGGCAAGATAGACTATACATGTTTCTTGCTTTCTATTAAACTATAAAGATGTAAAATAATTAAAAAACTAAATTTTTATTGTTTCTAAAGATATATAATTTGATTACAACAAACGAAATTTTATAAAGGATGTGAGTAATAACGGATATTTATAATTTAAAATTAAAATATAGTTTATAAACGTGTAAGGTTTTTGGAAATTAACAACGACAGTGTATTTGCGCAAAAAGTATTACACGGAGTTAAAATTTAAATTAAATTAATTTTAGCGAAAAGTGCTAAAAATAAAATCGGCCAAGAGTGTGTCAAAATGAACGTGGACCCGTAAATTATTAATAACATAGTTTTTATACAATACTAGTTGAGCTCCGCGGTTTCACCCGCGTGTATCCCTTTCCCGTATGATTTTCTTAATAAAAATTAACTTATGTTATATGTTTGGGGCTTCCAAGAATACCTATATAAGATTTCATTCAAATCGGTCCTGTAGTTTCGGATCTTCTATAAAACAAATAAACAAATCTTTCCCCTTTATAATATTAGTATAGATAATTCAGTGTTATATTTTCAATGTTAAATTCTCCATTAAAAGTAGGTTTTGTATTTTAGATCTTCATTATCACATGAATTTGGTCTATACAACCAAATATATTTTTGGTAACCAAATGTAATTCTTACTTAGTCGACGAACTTCGGCGAGCTCCGCGGCTTCACCCGCGTGTATATCCCGTTCCCGTAGGATTTTCAGGATAAAAACAATCCTATGGCATTCCTGGGGTTTCAAAGAATCTCTGTACAAAATCTCATCCAAATCGGACCTGTAGTTTCGATTATTAGAATTATTAGCGCCCACATTTTCGTGATTACTTACGCAACTGTACCAAAAGAAACTAATTTTAATATTTACTGTACACTTCTTACAAATTCTTATAAAACATCGTATTTTGCGGTAAAGGTATTTAATTGTTTTCGGGAAATTCAATTTTTTATACAAATGAGTAATAAAAATGAGTTAAATTTACCGTTTAATTTTTGTTGAAATATAATTTAAATTAAAAAATAAACATTTCACGGTTGTTATTCTGACAAAAAAGATAAATGACTAATTCCCTGTTTCTGAGTCACTTTAACGCTAGTTTATCTATTCCATAGCGTATAACGTCTGGTAACTTTGATAATTGCGTTTCTTAGCAAATAATTTTTCTTTTTTCTTAGCAATCATTGTCAAATTTCGTCTAAAATTTGTCTGAAAGTTAACTTTTATGAATCCATAACTATTGACAATTTAACTAAAACACTTTAAAACAGGAAAGCCTTTGTTTATTTACACAATTGTGCATAATCTCCTGCCTGTTGGGCAAGTCTCCATTGATATTGGTTGTCAATGTATTGGCTATATAGTTGTAATTTATAATGTCTAAAATTTTACTACGAAACTTTATATTTTTTGCGTACATTTACAAAAACAATCTGAATGTACATTAAAGCATATTAAAATTTAAAAAGCTCAGGTGTTGCTAAAGTGACGTATAAATTAGACCTATATACATTTTGTTTGAACGAACTATTATCAGAAACTATTAGGTCCTTCTTGCGCAGATGTAGGTAAGGTTTTAGTCATCCGACATACTCTCACCGCTTCCCCCGAGGTAAATATCCATGTAGGATATCCTCATTTTACAAAAAAGGAACTAAAGTTCTGATTTAAAAAACACTTTTGAACTTATAGACTACCAGCTGAGCTCCGCGGTTTCACGTTTCGTTTTTGTAAAAAGTTTACATGGATAAAAATAATTTCCATTCTATCTTATTCTATTCTATTCTATTCTATTCTATTCACCTGCGTATACTTCCCGTTACCAATAGATTTCTGTGATAAAAACTATCCCATCTCATTCCTGGGGTTTCAAAGAATCTCTCTACAAAATTTCATTCAAATTGGCCCTGCAGTTTCGGAGTCTTTTAAATACAAACAAAGTTTTCCTCTTATTAGATCGTATAGATTATTCGGTAGAATTTAGCGTATACAATATAACAATATAATAGGAGCAAAACCGCAGGAACAACTAGTTAATGGGTACGCTCTGTGTGGTCAAAGTTGCTTAAAAAGAACATAAACCACATTAAAATGGGCATTGTTTTTGAAACTATATTATTAATACTACAGTTAACCTTTCAACCCAATATCGAAAGTTAGATTAACAAAAAGATAAGATAAAAGATAAGGTGGAGAATACACGTCTTCATTATAATGAGCTACATATTTGTGAAAACTATAGGTCGCCCAGTCGAAATTTGACCATAGTAAACTTTTTGACATTCAGTAAGACTATATTTCTAATCCTATTAATATTAAAAATGTGAAAATTTTGATGTTCAAACATGCCACAACTACCGAAGAGATCGTCATGCAATTTTGTATACACTTATAAAAAACTGAATTCTAACGGAATCAGGAATAATGCGGTAGTCAATGTCTATATCATAAACAAAATCATAAAGAAAATAATCGGCCGAGAATTTAATAGGATTTGAATAATATTTTATAGCTAAATTTTTTTTTTTTTTATGTTATAGCGGGCAAGCGGGGCATGCGGTTCACCTGATGTTAAGTGACTGACCGCAGCCCATAAACATCTGCAACATAGCGTCGCAGATGCCTTGCCAGCTTGAAGGGAAGGGAGGGGAAATGGAGAGGATTAATAATAGGAAGTTGAGAGAGGAGTAGAACAGGACGGGAGAGGAATGGGGTGGGAATACAGGCTAATAAATATAGGTTACTCAAAAAGACAGGTTTTTAACGTTCTACTAGGTCTACAAAAAAGCCTGCTACTAACCAGGTAGGTCTGCAGTTCCATGTCGTGGTATAATAGAAGAGGCATCAGACAAGTTTTCAGCTTGAAACAAAAAAAATGGTCTTGACAAGTAAGCATGTAGTCAAATGCATGGTAGTGTGTGTAATGTTATATTGATTGATTTAATGTGCTTAATAATCATTATTATTGAAAAATATTAGCATTCTAATGTAAAACTCCTCCATCCGCACAATTTTCCTAAAAAGGAGTTTACAGTTTTTGCTTCACGTATAATATATAATATATATGTAGAAATAAATGATAATAAAAACGATTTTATGTTACAACATTCAGTAGATTTCATCTACTGAATGTTGTAACATAAAAATTAAAAAGGTAATAATGGCACAGTACAACGATATGTAAATTTATGTGATTAACTTTTAGGAGAGTTCAAGAAACATACCAAAAAAAACATAAAATCTGCTCAACCATTAGGGATGTAATTTAGCAAATTAATTGTTTTAACCATGTTCATTGACCCCCAAGCACAGAGAGGTTTTACTGTTAAAGCCCGGTAATAAACGACGGAACGTAGTAAAACAGGTACGAATCGTTTTCATTAACGAGCGGTTATAATCAACTAAGTTTTGACGCTTATGTTAACGCCACGTTTATTATAAACACTTCAGACTTATGCCTACCTCCCACCTCCCCAAAAAAATGGACTTGGCTCTCGGAATATGACATTTCGCCGGTGATGGGGCCTTTTAAATTTTTAATTATTATTTTTTTCATTTAGATTCGTAGAGAAGGAGACATGTCAGTATTAGTAGGATAATAAATTATTCTAAGACAACTGTTTATACAACTTTATTCGGAGTTCGTATAGTACCTATATAATAGGGATTGCTAAATTATAATTTGAGTGTGAGCTAGGAGAGGCTTACGTCCAGCAGTAGACGAAGATAGGGTGATAATGAAGAATTATAATTTTGAAAATTTCCCCCCCTATATTTAGGAAAGAGGTAACTTATTTCCCACGATTAATTATTATTGGTGCGAAATAATGTTGAAATTATGGATTACCTGATCCGCGCGGCTTCGTCCCCGTAACATATATATATATAGAGCCTATAAAATAAAGCCTCGTTGATAATGTAGGTTTCGAATAGTAAAATAATTTTTTATATCGGTCCAGTATTTTTTGAGCCTATTCATTAAAACCAAACAAATAAACAAAAATAATCAAAGGTTTCCTCTTTATAATATTAGTGTAGACAATCTTTTATACGATATTTTCATATTGTAAAATTACCTATAACTTTGCCTGTAGTGTATAAACTGCCTAGTTTAATATCATAATTTAATAGATGACTATATTATCTACTTGTCGTCTTAATTGCTAAGTCTGCCCCGCGGCGATGCACGCATTTTAAAAGTCCATTAAATATTGTTACAAAGATCTCGATTAAATGATTTATGAGCGTTTTCCTGTTATATTGTTTGTTTTTAGTAATTATTTAGTAACTATCTTCCGCTCGCGACTTCGTCTATAAAGACGACGGTAAATAAATAAATATTCTAGGACATTAATACTACGCTATCTAGTCCCAAACTAAAAAAAACCTGTACTATGGAAACTAGATAACTAGTAGACATACATAAACATGTTTTTTTGTAGATATACATAAACTAAAGATAGATAAAATATGTTCCTTAAATCATAATTTTCTACTCGTGGGGATTGAACTCACACCCTTCGCCATAGACCATTGCCACATCCACTGCGCTAACTGGGTCGTCAATATAAGTTTGAGATGACTATATACTAATTCCCAAATTGGTTAAAATAATTCATCAAAATCTGTTCAGTTATTACGGCCTGATTAACACAGAAACATCCAAACGTTCAAACACACCTCTTACTTATAAATGCGAAATTTTGTGATGTATGTATGTTTGTTACTTTTTCACGCAAAAATTACCGAACCGATTATGATGAAACTTAGTATACATATAGGTAAGGGTTTAGAATAACATATTAATGCTCGAGTTTCCACACTATCATAAGTTACGCAGGTGAATCCGCGGGGCGTAGCAAGTTTATAGTAATTGTAGAAAGTAGGATAAATAAGATTAGGTAGGATTTTAGGTGGTTAAAACTGTAGAGCACGTAGTACACTAATAAACAACAATTTGTTTTCACCCAGACTCGAACCCAAGATCCCTATCAACAATTTAACCACTTCAAACCACGAGTTACATATTATAACAGTATCTATAATAAAGAAAATCAGATTATTATTTCACCTTAAGAACTTACACTATGAACTCAACCGGTTATGGTGTGAGCGAGATGTGTAAACAAGAGAGAGTGAAAGGGACAGAGAAGCGGGACAACCAGATGACCTATCTAATATTATTGTATATAATATATACTATTATACAGCTAACCTATACTATGTTTCAAAACTCAGAATTTAACGACGGCAATTTCTAGTGTACGTCAACCATTGCTCGTTTTGTACCAATTTGTGAAAGGGTAGTGAAAGAAAATACGCAATGTACATCGAAATGAATAGAAAATTGTTATAGTTGTTGTAAAGTCGGTCACATTCAAGTTGATCTTGGCCGTCTCTTGCGCATGTTTTGTTTTTAATGCGGCACAGAATATAGTGAAATATGTTTTAGTTGGTATAGCCAAGCTTAGTGCGATTTAGTATAGTTTATAATATCCTTTGAAATGATAAGGCAATATTATTTTAAATCGAATTGGTTGGTGTCGTAATCATATTAAACGTTAGCCTAAGAAAGTAGTTTACCTCTAACCCGGAATAGAATATAAATTATGTTCCTGATTTATTTCATTAGTATTTCCATTAACGCCAGTAAAAATATTATTTTATATTTATTTATCGTGTGGTGACGGGAGGGAATATGTGTGTCGCCACCCCATTTCTGCCCGTGGGTGTCATAAGAGGCGACAAAGAGTGATTCTGCTGCGTAACATCTTCAGCAAATAAAGATTCTTATAAAATTGTACAAAACTAAAATTTTAAGTTACTGTACATTTTCTAAACTAATATTATGAAGAGAAGATTTGATTTTTTGTTTGTTTGTTTGAATTGAGTAGGTTCCAAAACTACGTGACCGATTTTAAAAAATTTTTTTACCAATGAAATATGAATATAGGCTTTATAACATTATACTACGGGAGCAAAGCGGCGTGCAACAGCTAGTAACACATAATTATAACTTTATCGTTGTGATTGTGATGTGACTCAATAAGGCATCCGATTTTTAAAATTTTGCTTTATTTAAATATAGTTTATAAATTGCTCTTTTGAACCATTAGAATGTGATTATTCATAATTAGATCATATTGAGGTAGGCACTCTGGCCCCAACACTCATATGTTTACAAAGTGTCGGATATCTGAATGACTCACCTTGCCAATATGCAGTGTCAGCGAATTTAGTGGACTACTGTTTTTTTCTTGCATTGCTTTTGAAATATGTGTTAATTAAAAATTCCTTTTGCCAAGCCATAGTACAGGCCAAGTAATTCCTTTTTCCTTGGGCCAAGTCTCATATACCCCAACAACCCACACCTCCCGCAGAAAAATGGCGTGAAGCAGTATTGCACTGTGTTACGTACGGTGATGGGGGATGGAAGCCTGTATTCACATCACATTTCTCTCCCATCCTGTTCTACTATCCTCCCAATTTCCCATTATTATCCTCCCCTTATTCCTTTCCCCTATAAGTCGGCAAAGCATGTGCGACAATTTGTTGTTGTAGATGTTCATGGGCTGCGATCAGTCACTTAACATCAGGTGAACCGCATGCTCCGCTTTCCTGCTGTATCATAAAAACAGCATTGATGGTGGAAAAAAAAGAAGACAAGAATAAGCAAGGATTTTGAGCTTGTCCCTAAATAGTGATCACATATTTTTTAATTCTATTTGAATAATGACATATTAATATCATAAAAAAGCATTGATGGTGGAAAAAAAGAAAAAAAGATAACAAGGATTTCGAGTTGGCCCAAAATGGTGATCACATATTTTTTGAATTCTACTTCAATAATTACATATTAATATCTAATAAGGTAATCTGACTACCCGTTTGGCGCAGTGGTTTAGCAATGGTCTGTTGCGCCAGTGGGTGTGGGTTCGATCCCCACGAGCAGAAAATTATGATGTGATGAACATTATAATTTTCTACTGTCTGGGTGTTCATATATCTATAGTATGTATGTATTTACAAAAAAAGTATGTTTAAGTATGTCTATCAGTTGTCTGGTATCCATAGTATAAGCTTTGCTTAGTTTGGGACTAGATGGCGTTGTGTTAAATGTCCAGAAATATTTATTATTATTTATTTATTAATATATAACTGACCGTGGAGAAATTAACATATATTTATAACTATGACAAACGATGCCTCATAGTATGACGTGCTTGCAGTCAGCGTTTTTGCTGGTGATTCAGTTGCATGTTTAAATGTTCTAATGATCGATTTTATGACATGATTGTAGATCATGATATATGATTCTAATTCGTTCGGCTTCTGTTCAGTGTTTAGCTTTAGAAGTCTTGGGTTTAAACTTAGAAGATAAATAAATGATAAAAAAAATTAAATATTAGTCCCATTTTATATTACTTTCTATAAAAAAATCATGTGACTGCCAAAACACGTTTTTTATTCTATTAATAATTACCAGTGTCTTTTATTTTAATTATTATTACTAAGATAGGAGTTTGTATGTTAAGATGTTTGGATATTTGTGCCCTAATTACTGAATGGATTTTGATGAAATTTTTGTGGACAGATAGATTATTAGCTGAATTATTGATTATTCAACTATAGAATGCGAAATAAACGCGAGTAAAATCGTGGGCAGAAGCAAGTATTGCATCAAAGATGGATATACAACTAAATAAAAGATTATTTTTGTGGTAACCGTTAAAACCAGATGTTTACCATTCGATTCTTAGTGAAGTCCTGGAAAACCAGCTTAATTAATAGTTATACGAAAAGTCGACTGAATTACTCCTTAAAAAATCAATCCCCCAGTTACTTTTTATTTGCAAGCGTCGTTTTGAACTATGAAATATGGCCTATGTCACTACCACAATTCTAACGAAACAAACAACACCTTATCAAAATCCGTCCAGCCGTTTGTACTGTAGGGTATGTCAAAGAAATCAACATACTAACACACATGCTCACAAAACATTATCCTCCTTTTGTCGTGTTTGAGTAAAGATCAAGTCTGTTAAAATGCCTGCGAAAAAGATGAGTGTAACCTTATTTTAAAAATGTACCATAACACCTAAATGATATTTGGGATCAAGGAAGACCACCCAAATCTTATAGAAAACATTTAATACATTGCTTTTATCTATATATTTGTGTATATATATTATTAACAAGAACCAATATTCATGAACTCTATTTAAAATACTTTATACAATATCTTCAATGGTTATCGAAAATAAACTAGTACTTTAATGAAACAATTGAAGCTATACTGAATTGAAACGAAATATTCAAAGAATTCGAGAGCAGTGACGTGAAATAAAATGCTGTTATTATATTCTGAAAGCTAGTATCTTTTTTGGAGAGGTGTTTAAGACAAGCTGAAGACTTGTCTGATGATAATATACCCTGACATGGAACTATAGAGTTACCAGGTGGCTGGTAGACCTCTGGTAGTTGGTTCTTTAGACCTGTCCTTTTGAGAATACTATATTTTAGCTATAAATAGATAGATAGTAAATTTATTCAGGGTAAGGTACACAACATACAATACATAAAGACAGACAGGAGTATAAACAGAAAAATAGGAAACACAAATATAAATGATACCCTATTAAAATTACAAGTGGCCTCGAATATATTATATTTATGTTTTTGCAAAATATTTTTAAACGCGCCTGGCAATGTTAGAACCACGACTAAATCGTGTAGCTTATTTTTTGTCTATTCTTTAAACATTAAACCACATTTAAAAAATTGCTTGTCGCCTCAAATATATTCTTGGTAAAAAATATAGGTCTGCAGTTTCATGTCGGCGTATCATAGGAGAGGCTTACAAGTTTTCAGCTTGCCCCAAACACCTTTTCAAAAAATGGTGCTAGCTCTCGGAATATTTTGCAATATACCTTTGTATAGCGAAAATATACACATATAAAAACGTAATTGTTTGCATTTGTTAATATTTTGTTGCTATGTGTCATACAAGTATTAGTTAATACTTACTCGGTACTATAAGATTCCTTCTATATCTATTTCTTCTTTAACGGTCTTTCTTTGTTATTTTGTGTATTTATACTAATATTATAAAGCTGAAGAGTTTGTTTGTTTGAACACGCTAATCTCAGAAACTACTGGTCTGATTCGAAATTTTTTTTTAGTGTAAGATAGCCCATTTATCGAGGAATGCTATAGGCTATATATCATCCCGATATTCCCACGGGAGCGAAGTCGTGGGGCGCAGCTAGTATTTTATAAAGAACCAATAATGAAATGATATTTGGTTAGAGACCATCTTTTTTACGATAAATTCTTTGTGACTTTGTGAATATTTTATTAAGTTTCAATAGTGAACAAAAAACATACAAATAAATAACAATAAAGCTCAGTATTTTAATGAAAACAATTGAAGCTATACTCAACTGAACGGATATGAAATATTCGGGCAAAGAATTCACCGGACTCAGTGACGTGAAATAAAATCCTGTAATTACGGGCTTAAAGGTTTCAAATATTTTGCAATATGTTTGTGTGTAGGTTTATTTGTACGTAAAACGCACTGTTTTTATGTTTTGTAGTTTTGTGTTTGAGAATTTAGTGACGAATAAACGATAAAATGTTAAAAATATATTGTTTTTTAACTGAATAAATATTAACTAAATTAAATACAGTGTCTTATTATTTAGACGACGTAAACGTTTAATAAATACTTAAATATGAAAAAGTTTTACCGAAATCTGTTTAACTATATCGTGTATTTCGAAAAAAAAAACAATTAAATATTTTTCGCTACATTATTTTATTTTACATTACATTTATTTTATTTTTACATACATAGAACTTAAATTTATTGTATATCTAATTAGCTGTATTAATTAACAATAAAAAAAACTGCAAGCATATTCTGGCCACCTGACGTTTGTATGAATTTTGTAATATACGGGCGGATGCTTGGACACATCTATTGGTTATAGTATAAGAGATAGATATATATAAATATTCAAATATTTGTTAAGCATTTTATCGGTTTAAATACAATATCATTTTTTAATATATCAAACTAGCAGCGCATCGCGGTTTCACCCGCGCGAAAAACTTCTGAAGCAACTCCGGGATTTACTAATCCCTATAGGCATAACATATAGGCAGTAGCCTATATTATGTTATTCTGAACCCTATGATAATAAGTTATCGGTTCAATTGTTATTGTGTGACAGAGTATAAACATTATAAACATTCATATATATATAAACTTTTGGATTTTTAATATTAGTAGGATACACTTGATAATGTTGAAAAAACTGAGTGCACACTATCAGGGTCCCGTGGCTTCACTCGCTTTTATGCGTTATTTACGGTTTTTGTAGTAAAATACAGCGCTGTACGAAATATATTTTCAAATTGATAAAGAAGTTTCAATTCAAATAAATAAACAATCAAATCTCCCATTTTTATAATATTTGTATAGTAGATAAAGTCATTCAATGGATGAATTATTTATTTTCATTTTTAGCACTCAGTTTTAGAGTTCACTAAATTCAAATTTTAACATGAATATGTTATTCGAAAAATGATATTTGGGTAAACAAAAGTATTTTGTATCCGATTATTTTGAACATGTTTTTCAAGTTTTTTGTTGAGGACTGTTTTAATTTTTGTATAAATATTTTTTATCTTAAATTATTTTAACATTTTAAACTGTTAGTTTAGGCTATTCTTATATTAAAATGGGAATTATTGAAAATTATAAAATATAACTTACTTTCCGTTTCCAACATTCTTTATGTTTGATATTTTATTAAAGTTCTCGATAAAGTTGAAGTTTTTATTTTTTTTGCCATCTCTTATACTATAAATACCCCTATGCAACTAGTCTGATCATAAAATACTAGATATTATTTCTATTTATATACTAATCCTTATATTTCCGTCACAAAAAGTGTTACGGTGACTCGATTGATAAAAAAATACATAATAATAAACATATTCAAATAAAAAAAATCTAAAATAATAAGAGAACATTATTATAACATTTAATTAAAAGCTAATTAATAAATAACAATAAAATAATTAAAAAATAAATAAGGCTTTATTTTTTTTCAGTTTTCGTATGTATGTTCATATGCCTTAACATTCCAAACAGATTGACAAATTAAGAAGTTTTATTAGTCTAATTAAAATTGTTAATTAGAATAAGAAATACATACACCAATACTTTTTTTTTGAGTCAAGTTTTTAAGTTATTATATTTTTTGCGTCTCTTTATGTTAACTTGTATGAAGGACCATATAATGTAATTAATATTTATTTCTGACAATAAACCCATAAAATACATTAGCTGGATTTTAAATTACCTTTTATTCAGATTATTTTTTTGTAAAAACTGTCCATTTACAGAAATTTATAAAATAATATTTCCATGTCTGTTTATTTAAATGGTCCTTTGTGTAATAAATAATTATTATAAAATATTTCAAAATAACATGAAAACGGTGTTTTTTCATATTTTTGAAGTACTTCTGTTAATTTCCAAGGATTTCTAAATGAAATAATAAATTCAAATTCTTATTATAATAAAATATGGAATTAAATACTTTTTTACACTACTTATTTGTAAAATTTATTTGAATACAACTCTACTGGTTAATTTAATATTTTAAAATGTTCCATTCAGTAGTCACAATAAAATCGCAACATAAATGCGAAAACTACTGGACGAATTTTGATGAAACTTGGTGTAGATGTAGGTAAGAATTCATAATAACATCGAGATCGAGAATAAGCGATCGGCGTGAAGCAGTATTGTACTGTGTTTCGTACGGTGAGAGGGGGCCCAGAGGCCTGTATTCCCATCCTATTCCTCTTCCATCCTGTTCTGCTCCTCTCCTAATTTCCCACCATTAATCCCCTTCCATGTAATTACTAACAATACTAATACTAAATTATATTAAGAAACTTTCTGTAAGTGTGAAGGAAGTCAATAAAGCTTATTTTATTTATTTATTAATCCCCTTCCTTCAAGCTGGCAAGGCATCTACGACACTTTTTTATATTTCTGAAGTGCGTTAAATTAAATTAAATTTAAGGTGAATTTAACAAAAAATTACACTAAAAACATTTAAAAATATCAATTGTTAAAATGACAAAAGAAACAAAAGCTCGTCGCTAAAATTAAATGATATTTATTTATTTAAATATTAATACTTAATAGTAATAAGCATTATTAGAAAGTGAATCAAGGAATTGAATAAATAGATAATTATCTATTTATAATAAATAATAATATTCCTGGACATTTAACACTACATCATTTAGTCCCAAACTAAGCAAAGCTTGTACTATGGAAGCAAGATAACTGATAGACATACTTAAACATACAAACATACTTTTTTTTTGTAAATAGATACATTCTAAAGATATAATCTTTTTAAGTTTCATCTAAATTCGTTCAGCAGTATTTGCACGGAAGAGTAAAATACATACTTACAAACTTTGGCAGGTACAATATTAAATTTCATTTACTATATTAAGTAGGATTTTTGTTTTCAATAGATTGTTAAATAGTACACCTCACATCATATACCTATTCATATTATATGAGTAATGAAGTCAATTAATTGTATTGATATTACAATAACTTCTAATTTGCAAGTAATGATTTAATTATGTTTTATACTCTATCTTTATGATGGATGAAGCGTCATATCACAAACATTAACTGACTTATATTAATAACAATTATCCAGTAATTATGTAAATAATTACGCACGCAAATTACGTCTAAGATGATCTATACTCCACAATTTAATCGCTACACAAATCGTGTATGTATCATAATTCGAACGCAATATAAATCGGAAATAAACTATAAAACTAATTTTTATCGTGCAAACGGCGTGTCATTGCTCCCAAGAAGTAAATATGTGTGCTCCAAAGGACGGGCTGATCGCAAGTGAGACGTGAGGGGTGCGCGGGGCGCGTGCGCGGTGCGGGGCGAGGGACGCGGGGCGGCGGGGGGAGCGAACAGCTGAGCACTGTATATTGACACCACTCTGCATGTTGCCCACCGTTTAGTCAGATCTCTGTCACCACGGGGAGCGCACGTCTGCCGCACGTTATGCGACTTACGCCGCTCGATCACTAAACGTACGCGGCCCACTGAAATTATGACTTTTGGACCGAACGCCGGAACAGAAGATAGCGGCAGATTACTTGTTCTATACCGAAAATTAAGAATAGTGTCGAGATACTGGGAAGTCTTCGGCGATTTAACTGCCGAGAGGCTCCCAAAGCAGAGGCTGCTTGGACTTTAAAAGTTTGCGAAAGTTTTTATAGACAGAAACAAATTATTCTTAGTGTTTAGTGCAATAGGTGAACTGTGTTGTGTTGTTTTTATTTTTGGGGGATTTTTTTTGGATTTGCAAAATGGTTCCACAGCAGATTTCGGATGTGAGGTCTCTAACGCCTACTTCGAGTGGTGTTCCTGTGTTTGGTTCCCAGCTTGTGGATAAAAACTCATCTACGCCTTACACTGACGCCACTCAGGTAAGTCGCTAGCTTTTGAATTAGGAATTAGGTATTTTGAAAATTAACGGTCGGTAGAACGCGAATTAACTGTCAAACGCAAAAATAAAAAAAATGGCAGATTGATTCTGTCTTAATTCTATCAAAAAAGTTTCTGTGTGATAAAAAATAATTTAATAATATATTTTTAAGTTAAAGTGTTAAAAGTTGTAATTTATAAACGTAAACATAATTTATTTGATTCATTACTTTTGCAAGGATAATTAAATTAGCAAACGGACCCCGATCATTAAGTAGGACGGTCATTAATTTATGAGACGAAAACGATTTGTTTACAAACATCAACCCAATAAATTTAATTAAAAATTAACAACAACTAAAACATTTTAAAACTTTTTAAAACAGTGTTTTATTTCATTGAAATAGTGTTTATAAATTGTGCGTAATATTTTTATCTGTAAATAGAATTGTAAACATGTTGAAAATAAGTGCGTTGTATTTTTCAAATAGATAAAATAGGGAAAACGCATTTATCTGCTGTTTGATACGATTGAATAATTATTTGCGTTGTTGTTAGATGTTTACAAATACGTTATAAAAATATTGTTTACATTTCGCATAAAAAATAAACGAAAAAAATAAATATAAATATTTTAATTTTGTGAAATTAAATTATTTAAAAGAGAAAAACAATATTTAATATGAAAATCACTACGAAAAATATTTTAAATTAAAAAAACATAGGTAGTAAAATAAAAATATTGCAACTACATAGACAAAAATAATATTATTTTCGTTATATCAATTGTTTCAAATTAATATTTTTACACACATTAAATATGTTAAGTCTTTCAAATATTAAAATGTGTTATTAAGACTGAAAAATATTTCCAATTATTAAAACTTAATCATTTAATAACTTTTAAATTTTCGAGATAAAAATTTTAAAAAATTCTAGTATTTTCTTGTGTTTGTTTTAACGCGAGTACTTTCCACATTAAAATTTTAAAATCCTATAAAGAGTATTGTATTTAATATTAATAAATCTACTAAACCATTTTCACATCAGGGCAAAATTTACAAGTAATTTTTTTACAAATTAATCTTTTAATTTTTTTAGAAAGTCATTTACCGATTTCCCCTTATAATTAAACTTAATATTCTTTTGAGTTTATTCCTGTAGTGAGTTGTCGACAGTAGTAATAAATTTAATTATCTCGAAATTAATCTAAATCATGTACGATCACCCTCGTAATTTGTAAATAATTTGAATTTAAAATGTACATAACAAGCAACTATTATCGAGTGTTGCTTTAAAAATTAAAATGTAGTTTAATCCTTTTTTGTACCATTTTTCCACATTAAAGAAAATAATTCGTGGTAGGAAATATAAAAAAATAAGTGAAAAACATTTTTATAATCTACGTCGAATCCTTAATTAATTAAATTAACTTGATAATTATCTCGTATGCACTTTTCCGTTCATTTTATGACTCAAGCGCAAAGTTAAATTTAATTACAAATTCTTAATTTCATCAAAAAATGTCTCTAGAAAAAATAATTTCCGTAATAAATCCTTTTGAAATATTTTCAGTGCTCATACTTAGGTTTTATTATATCCCGTGGAGCCTAGGATCTAGATTAAAACTTGAAACGCGATAAAATAAATTTTAATTTTGCGTGAGGCAACACATTGCTAACAAATTTTCATAATTAATTGCCATTTCAGAAAAATTTGGCGTTACCATCGCGTGCTTTTATGATAAAAAACTTTTTAGTATTCAAAAATATTAATCGTACGGATTCATAAAACGCTTAAAAACATAACGGTAAGTGAATGATAGCATGCGAATAATATCAACATTTACATGGCTATTTACATTTAAAAAAATACATCAATAAGTTAATCTATTTTTACGTTCTCATTTCCTCAAAAATGTCAATAATTTCATAGATCGTTGACATGAAAATAATTTTAATTAAACTTGTAATAAAAGTTAATTAATGCATCGGCACGATTCACAAATACACCTTGATTGATTACAATGCATTATTTGTTAAATAATAAATACCAATAGATAAGTTTCGATTGTAATTCATTGCTACATTGTGCAATAAATGAATATGTGATAGACGGCACGTAATCTTAGATCATAAAACTATGAAATCTTCATTAAATTGTGTAATTTATTTTTAATGCCTTAGTCACACTCGAAATACATATAGTATGCATATATGTAAAGCGCAAGTTCATAAATAATGATAAAAGCGAAAATAAACATCACTATTCAAGGCCTACAAGTCCTGTACGCAGTTACCCAGAAGTATGTACTTAAAACGAATCGCAAATTGATACGAACGTAAAACCAATTTTTTCCTATTATCGCATCGAACACTCGATCGACACCGACGTATAAAGTTATAGCCGTCGTAACAATTGATAAACGGAATTATTGAGACTCGGTTTATTGCAGAGATCGAGCGAAATACGTAAAATGCGCTTCGAGCCACAGAGTGCATTAACATTTCAATGTCAACGCGTAATATTTTTAGTCATCCGCGCATGTGTGCGTGGCCTTTCGAGCATTCGAAATACGCGTTCAGTACTAGGAAATGTTAATCTCAGGTCATTCGCGCCGCGGACTCAACAAAACATTAAAGTCATAGTCCCTTCTCCCTTATCGATTTCGGATAAGCCTTAGACTAGGTTGATCACGACGCAGTCTCGGCGGCTTTCAGAAATGCCAGGTCGTTACTCATTATACTGTCACTATGTAAAATAATTTGTGCTCGAGGCCTTTGACCTCCCTCAAGCAGCTTATTACAATAGCGTATTAAAATTTTACAAGCGCAAATCGTGCCTGTAATATAAGGAAACGATTCATTAGGATTGTATCATTGTTATGTGATAAATTACAATAGCTTTTGTAATTATAACGACTTCAATAGTCACGAGATGATATTGTATGCAAAAATTTAATTGTATTCTATTACGCTTATCATCGATTGAGAAATTTGTAAGGTTTTTATGTTACAAGAGGTAAAAAGAATAGTTTTTTTATCGGCAGTAAAAAATAAAAGCGTAGTAATTCGGGTAGGTAATCCGTAGGAGCAAACCTCTAGCGTGTTTTTTGTTCTGTTTTTTATTCGGCATGTATCGAAGGCAGGTATAGCAACAAGATCTATTCTCAAGGTTGAACCGTTTGCGGGCCGCGATTGTACATTCACCAATTGTTAGATTAAGGATCTGAAAAACTATCCACGACCGCTTTTAATTTACTTCAGCACTTCCTGCAAATAAAAGGCATTGCACGACCGAAGTTGGCTTTTTCTTCGTGCCTGTCTGCTATAATGCCGATTACAACTTCCACTCACGAAACTCCAGGTCTTGGTATTTAGGGAATTCTCATTAGCTTTGCCTTAAGTTTTTTGATTGCATCTAAAACCTGGCGATAACATCGTACTTGACTTTCCAACGATCCATTTGTGTGCTCAAAGATACGAATAATTCCGAGTAAAATACGATATTAGTTAACTGTAAAAGTGGAATTAAATTTATGGATTAAGAAATTCGTTGTCGAAAGTAAGAGATATTTTCATGAGTTAAATTGAAATTTGAATGAGGCGCCGGCACGGTAAGACAATAAATTAAGCGTTTAAGGCTGGACGCTTTCAAAATCAATTTTGTGTGAATCCTTTCCTCAAGTTTATCGCTTAAGAAAGTAAATTTATGTACCCTAATGCGCTGTTGGCAGCGTTGGAAATCAACGTTTGATTGTAAAATACGTGCCTATGTCGGCGTATGCAATTTGCTCTACACTTGTGGGTGGCGTTTTAATGGTGCCATTATACTGGAGAACGGCGATTGTTGCACAAGAATTACCTTCGTATAGACATATTACCTGGATGTTTGTTTGATATTAAAATCTTAATCCAATCCCAACCGCTGACATTTCAGTCGAATCGATTTGTGTACTAGTTCTGCTCGGGAATCGACCTCGCTAATGTTATATTAACGTTGGCAGAAATTTTACATGGGAATTTTAAAGCCACAATATCAAGTTGCGAAACTCAGGCGGTGACATGTGAAAACAGAAAGTCCGGCGAATAGCAATAAATTCGCCGTGGCCAAGTTGACGCCGACTGAAAATCGCAACGACCAACTTCCCCACGAAACACCAAAACTGAACCATATATCTTTCAATTCCGCATAAGCTCGAGTTCGCCGCTTGATTGTAAACACGCCGGATTTTAGCAAATTAAGTTGAAATTCGTTCATTCAACCTATTTACGTTGTTTTCGCAAACTGCTATAAATCTGTATTATAGGAAGGGGAAACAACAGGATAAGATTACCAATTTGAAGCTTTACTTTCCTCAACTTGTGCAGCAGTATGTGAAAATTGTTTCAGCGTAACCACTTGTCATTAGGGTGAATCACTTTTAAATTACAGGAAATCCCACTGTCCATGGCACTTTTCCACGACTATGACTCTAATCAGATGTTTAAAGCTTTTAATGACTAATATACATACTGCTCCATAGGCAGAACTGTACAAAGCATAAATTTCATCGATTTCTTTGGATAATTACAAGTATAACCCTAACGATCCCATTTGTATAGACGGAAATGAAACAAGATCTAATCAGTAAATAAATTAGAAACTCTCTACTGAATGTCGATTCAGTAGCAACACGGTTTCGCTTATTAATGTCCCGTGTCTGATTATCTTCAGTTTAGCGAACCAATTAACTTTGGACGTCGAAATTGAATCGGGATTGAGCTTCATTAATGTCGTTCTGTTCTATTAGATCTCTTTTATTTGAACTGCAGCTCGCATGGACTAAAAAGGCAACATTGTAATTGCAATTCAGGAGAGACTGGATAAATCACGGATTGTAAATGCTTCGTTCGTAATTTCTTTACAGCTATGATTGTTGAGGTAATAAACGGAATGAGGGCAGACGCGAGCGAGCTAAAACTTAATACGTCGTGTTTACTCCTTTCCGAAGCTCACTCCATTTCGATTTTATTGACGCTTATATTTCTTGCGAAATATATTTCGGTCGGAGGTATAATTATCTGTTTTCATATCTGCCTTCGTGAAGTCTTTACCCTCGTAGAAGTTGATTAGGTGTTTGTACTGAGGCAAGTTTATTGTATAAGTTTGATTGGAAACTAATGGAAGGTCGTGGAAGCATAAAACTCACATTATTGGTGTTTTTTCGTCGGGTTGACTACAGCTAACGAAAGTTTCGTTTGTTGATTTGAGATTTGTTTCTTGTGAGTTGTTTCTTGCTGACCTTCTTATTGTATTTATTCCGTATTTGTAATTGAATTTATTGCTAATTTCGCGTTCAATGGACAGTTTTACAATATTTTTTCCGTAATGTTCCGTATTTGGTGCGGTTATTTAGTCTTGTTTTTCTATAGGCAGTAAAACGCGTATGTTAATGTCTTTAGATTATTTTCATAGTTCTGTAAATGTCTCGGACAAATTATATTCGCATTATGATATCGGTATAAAAAGCCAAACGTCTTTAATAGTGTCATTAAAGTTACTTTGAACTTTTCAAAATTAAATGTCGACCTTCTATAAAATTCAAAAGGTTACGTATAGCTAATAAAATCTGTCAGGTCAGAAAAATTGCTTCTGATAAAGACAGTTTTATTATTTTTAAATGCGAAAATTTGAATACTAATTTTATTAGGTGCCATAATTGCTACTATTTCGCTTTTACCGAGTCCCTTATTTTCCAGGAAAGCTTGAAAAAGGCGCTTTATTGAGTTAATTAAGATAGCAGTATTTGGAAATTGTTTAATGGAGGGCTCCTGCCTCGATAATTAGCGAAGACGGACAATCATCGGTAATTGTCCATTTTCGTTTAATTCTGCACCACGGAACATTGAAAACCATAAAGTTTACGACGCTCTCAAATGGCAGGACGCCCGTCTGAACTTTCTAAAAAGAAATTTCTTAAAACTAGAATCTCTGAGCTTCGAGTTATTTAACTTTATTACTCCCTTCCTTATCAACCGCCTTGGTTTACGACGTAATTAATTAGCTTATATGATTTGCTGGGGCTAACAGTTTTCCTGTTTAGACGACAGCTTATTTCTGTTTAATAACCTTTTTTGAAATCTATTTTTACATATACGTTTGCAATAAATCATCAGCGACATTTTTCGGATAGTTGCCAATTTATTCATTTTATTGTGTAGCAAGATTTGCTCAGTTTCTCAATCGTGACCTCTAATTTAATGTAACCAAATCCATTTTAGGCTGTATAATTCACCTTTTTAGTTGTATCGACAATGACCTTTAGAACTTTAATTTCGTTCAGTTGGAACCGGTTGCTCTAAGAGAGACCTGTTTCCATGTTCTATCGATCTAATCTCATGTATGTTACCGTATTATTATGTTTAACTACATATTGCTTCGAGCGATCGCATTCGGCTGTTGAAATTATCATTTCGTTGGGAAGTTTGCCTGTTCACCGAAATAATTTTTTAAGGGACCTTTTGAAAGCGAGTGGAATCTCGAAAGTTTCAGTCCCGGAACTTTTCCTGATATTCACTCGGTAATCGCGTTAGCCGTTTAACTTGTGGACAGATTCTTTTATACAATTAGCTTCTTATTCAATTGGAAAAAAACTTGCGTTCAGCGAAGTTCGGTTCCGAAGTTTGCGATTCAAAAAGCACGAGTCGAGTTCTGGGTTCGTGATTCGCTGCCAAATAAATTAGGTCTTTTGGGGAATCGATAGTTGATAGGGTTAGAATGTTTTTGTTCTGGTATTTTGGTCAGGTACATTCGTAGCACCGGGAGTGAAATGTGTTTAACTTAAAATTTAAACATTGCAGTTAACTAGGAAAAATCCTGGATAGTGGCGAGACGGTTCTGTCCATATTTCACGAAGTTGGGAATGCACCGGGGATTGCCGCCGGAGTAATCCTTACTTATTAGTTTTAGTGGGGTTTAGACTCTTTATCAGTAGGGAGCTTAAGCCTTAACATCTGTGAATCTTATTGTATCATTTTTGTAATCCTTAAAAAGTTTACAAAAATGATACCAATTTTATAGGTTATATTTTCAGTCTTCTAGATACATTTTTTTATATATAGTAAACTCTGCTTCTGTGTGTTTGTTTTAACTACTGAACAAATATTTGTTATACTGTTTAGACTTTAAGAAAATGTGATTGCGGGGAAAGACAAGTGTACATAAGTCATTATGTTATCGTGCAAGCAAAGCTGAGGTTTGAGTGTAGTTACATAAAAACATGCCTTTGATTTATTTTGTTAACTATATCTAAAAACGGTACAGTAACTATTACAAAAACGTCTATTTATAAACACGAAATAAATAATTCAAACAAAATTGTTTCCCGTTTCACTCGTTAATTCCCAATAAATCTTTAATGTAATCCATTTACCTTCAAAGCTGAAATATAAATATCGCTCCGTAATTGTCCGATTTGGGAAAAAGGGGATTATGGCTTGTGATAATATTGCTTTTAGCAAAATGTAATGGTTGTTATGGTTAACGGTCGTCTAGACTAATATTTTATTTGCATCAAACTGTTTGATGGAAATAAAATATATTTACATAAAATATATTCAGTCGAATATACTATGGAAAGTCACATCTATTGGCGTCACATACCAATATATTGGCGTGCAAAATCAGATAAAATTATATGTAAATGAAAACTATACGTTGTTTGTAAAAATCAGTTTTACTTTGTCGACTAGAACTATAGAAAGAAAATGTCATTAAAAATAAATCAATGAATTCAATTATTTAATAATAAAAATAAAAACTATAAAATTTCACAGTAATAACAAATTTAATAGATCTTGTTTCTTATAAATACTCATCACAACATTTATTCCTATAATATTGAATTCAAAGTTAATATATTGTAATCGATGCGAAAAAACTACATCCTGTAGGTATTTTATAAAATACATTTTTCTTTAGTAGGCTACAATAAATATATTTAATTCAAATGTTTTATCGCAGAACAAGGAAATACGCCCGTCTTTACCCTCCAAATTAAACGCTCCATTGACCAGTACATGGGGACTCAACACATAAACGTCCATCAATTCCGGAGCTATTCTAAACTCGTAGAACGAACATAAAAACAGAATTGACACATCCTCTAGAAAGTTCCTTTTGTGTTACTAATGTATTGAATAGAATTTACTTCAAAATTTAACATTAATATTGATGGATAAATAAGATTTACTAATTAAGAAATTTAAAACTTAAATCTTACCAATCTTTATTTGTTAATTTTTGCCTGATTAAAGCGAAATTATTTATTACAAAAAGATATAGAATGTTCCGTAAACAAAAGATATATTTATACATAAAAATAATATAATAGATCCTGTTTTAAATCCGTTAAAATCAAATGATTCCATTATACATAAACACAAATAACCGATAACTTTTCTAATCTACAAGATAAAGAAATCTTTTATTAATGAATTGTCCGTTTATCTTTTAATGCCTTTGAAAGATTATTTTATAAAGATCTGTAAATAATAATACTATTTTTTTTGCAGGTATGGTATCACTTATTTGGTAAAATATTATTAACACCACTTCACACATAAAACACGCTCCGAACATCTACCTTTTTGCGAAGTCGGTTAAAAAGGGGATTCAGCTTTAAATAGGAAAAGTAAAGGTAATTATAACTATCATTTCTTACTTACGTGTGTTATTCTAGTACCTTACCTATGTCTTATACTAGTTGAGCTCCGCGGTTTCAATCACTTATATCTCCTTGGGTTTCAAAGAATCTCTGTACAATATTTCATCCAAATCGGTACAGTAGATTCTGAGCCTCTTCAATTCAAAGAAATAAAGAATCCAATCTTTATAATATTAGTATAGACAAGGTTTCGTCCAAATCCGTCAGCACCTTTTGCAAAGATTAACAAATGTACATCCATCTCGCAAACTTTTGCATTTATAATACTAGCTGCGTCCCAGGACTTCGCTCCCGTGGGAATATCGGGATGATATATAAGCCTATAGCCTTCCTCGATAAACGGGCTATCCAACACTAAAAAAAATTTTCGAATCAGACCAGTAGTTCCTGAGATTAACGCGTTCAAACAAAATCTCCAGCTTTATAATATTAGTATAGATAAGTAGGAATATGTACTGATTATAATATATAGGGTGCTCATTAATCCGATGAAATCAAGAGAAGAAATTAGTCATCCATTATTAAAAACTTCAAATTCATTGATCAACCAATCAGCAAAGGTCTTAATTAAACGATATTAACATATTTCGGTATCCTTATTAACTTGCAATAAAAAGAAATCAGATGTGGTGTCACCTTAATCAATGTGACAGGTGGGCTTGAGCGATTTGCATGAAGGTTTGTGTCAAGCATGCAATTTGGTAACTTAATTTTTAGGGAATTTATGCAAAACGAAATAATAGTTGTTATTTAAGTCAAGAAAAAACGAAGCAAAATGGAAATTAATTCAAAAATAAATCATGATAATCAACACATTTGTGTTCATTTTATTAAAATGTATCTTACTTACTTACTCACTTACATACTTAAAATTGTAAAGTAACGAATTTTCTAAAGTAACAATAGTCGCATTGGATGCAATAGAGAAAAAACCCAAATCCATATTAGCTCACAACAATGTTAAATAAATGCATAAAAATATCATGCATGCAATCGTGTAGACCCACCATTAAATAAATAAGATCAGCCCAATCCGGTTGCAGATTATAATCTCATCATTTTCGGCTTATTCATTTATCATTTTAAAATTAATGTCAACGGCGCATTACTGTCTCATACGTTAAAGGCTTTGCATTTTAATTTTAAAGTCGATCTCCGGTCGGGTTTCCGTCCTTTCGGACCAAGAGTGTTACAAAAAGAGTGCATATTGTTGCACTGTTGTATATCTCCTGCGCGGTTGGTTAGTCTCTGATGATTAAGTTTTAAAAACATTTTTAGGGTCATTAACATTTTTAGGGTTTTACTCTTTTAAAACTTAGAATAACTTTTTTTAATAGAAACTGAGCTCTGCGGTTTGACCCGCATATATATCCCGTTCCCGTAGGATTTTCGGGATACAAACTATCCTATGTCATTCCTGAGGTTTCTAAGAATCTCTGTACAAAATTTCATCCAAATCTGTCCTGTAGTTACGGAGCCTATTCAATACAAACAAACGAATGTTTCCTCTTTATAGTATTAGTAAATATCATCATTTTGGACATGTAATTAACTGTAAGTTTAGTTTATTTCTTTGCTTTTTGTGTCTTTGTAAATTATATATTCTCAAACAAATCTTTCCTCTTTAACATTAGTATAGTAATACCAGTACTAATCAGAAAATAATATATCAAAAGAAACGTTGAAGATAATTTTAATATTCATTTATGACTTTCAAGCTAACGGAGCCACGTGTAAACTTCTATTTAATAACTCGAACATTTGACATCAGTAATATTTGCTAAAATTGATCCTTGACAGGCGACGTAATTAAAATTATTTTTCGTCATTTCAACCGTTGCCAGATTCAAATTTATTTCATTGACATTGTTATTATAATTTACATTAAAACGAAATTGGTAACGAATTTGGAACGTTAAAAATCTGTTTCGTAATCAAAACATTTTGCTTTGAATAAATTCGGTATATTTTTTTTCATATCAGTTAAGTGACAAGTATTGAATTAATACCTAATTTACTAATAAATAGGAAATAGTGAAAAAAAGTCTTTAATTAAAATGCATTTCCAAGAAGTCACAATACAATGTATCAAGTATATTAACTAACAAAATTTCTTTTGTATACGGTTAATATTTAAAATCGTTAAAGCGAAAATCGTTTAAAAATATGAAAATTCGGAAACTCGGAGTTATGTAGATTTATGAAGGACGCCGAGCGAAATATGGCATCGCCTGTCCAAACTTTTTCCCCCTTTTTACTTACAAATATAACGGTGAATGGAATGGCTTGAAATGCTTGTAATTTAGTCCCTTTCAATGGTTTATCTTCGGCTTGTAAATCTTGATTGACTGCGATCCTATTTTGTTTATGGAAATGATCAGGAATTGATCTACATAATAAAATTTTTTGCCGAAAAATAGAACTGACTTCTTCGCTCTAAAAAGTAGAAAATAACTGTATTTAATTTTTGTTGAAATCTATACAAAGTCGGTGCAAAATCTTGTTAAATTGAAAATAAATAAAGGCACCGACTTGACCCAAATTTCTATGGGACCACACTGGAACTCTACTCTTTCGAATGCAAAAAGAATTTTCCAAATCGGCCCATAAACGCCGGAGATATGCGGTAACATACATAAAAAAATGAAAAAAAAATGATAAGAATTGATAACCTCCTCCTTTTTTTGAAATTCGGTTAAAAATAATGCTATTTAGGAAATGTATAAAATGTTGTACGTAGAACGTAAGACCGCCTACTGTACTTTTTTCTCAATGTATCTTCGTGTACCCTTAATAAGTGCAATAAAGAATTTTTCATTAATTCATTCATTCAAAATGACCTCTGGTTTTGACTGGTTTGAGTTCAACATATTTGTACTTATTTCAAAGTTTGATTTGTATAGTCTTTGTGCGTTTATAAGAACGAATTTCTTTAAGCAATGGCCTAAGTAAATATTAATAGACAATAAAAATAGCCTGAAAGTCGAATCTATGAATAAGTAATGTTGTACGAAATTAAAACACTCCACAGTTCAAAAAGTATTCAAGTATAAATAACGTCTTGTTTGAAAATAGATTGTCTATAAAAAAGCTGTTATAATTTTCAAGATAGACACAAAATATTGAGTAGATTATACAGGCTGAATTTTTTAAGTAGGCTGGCTTTCAGGGTCAAATCTTAAACTATTTATTATGTCAATATACTTTATATTTTGCATTGATACTCTTTGATGGAATTGCAAATTACTTTTATTTATAGTCAAACACAATTTTATACTTTCAATTCCACTTATATAGTGAGTGCTAATAGAGTGGAATTGAAAGTTTAAAAAGTATTTATTGGGAATATCAAAAAATGCTGAAAAGAGTCTTGAGGCAGATTTGGAAAGTAATATTGACAGATATAGAACCCGCTGATTTTGCAAAAAATAAGCATCTTGTATTATTTCACGTATCGATAATACTCATAATTACATAAAAAATGCAAGGGAATGTCTTAGGCCACAGTTGTGGCTGTATCTCTGAGCGCCCATTTCAAAACTACACCCTGTATAATACCAACATTTAAAGTGCAATTCATGATCGTTCAAATGTAACAAAAGTAAAGCTTTTATTAAGCATGTGATCTATAAATTTTGTATTACTTTGAAAGTGGACCACTTTGTAAGGGCTATAAAAGTTCAATTCGCTACAAAGTAGAATCGCATCTGTTTCTTATTATTCTGAGAGCTGGGGCCGTTATTTGGGGAGGTTTTTGAGGCAAGCTGAAAACTTGTATGATGCCTGTACT
>LQNK01000604.1:76288-98324 GCA_001586405.1 Phoebis sennae | reverse complement strand
GCTTCATTTATGTTTCCTATGAGGATGACATAGTCATATGATTGACAAAGTCCTCTTTAATATTAAAGAGAAAAAAATCTTTCAAATATAGTTAACTAACAAATTTCCGTTTGTATACGGTTAATATTTAAAGCGAAAATCGTTTAAAAATGTGAAAATCGTTTAAAAATGTGAAAATTCGGAAACTCCGAGTTATGTAGATTTATGAAGGATGCCGAGCGAAATATGGCATCGCCTGTCCAAACTTTTTCCCCCTTTTTACTTACAAATAGAACGGTGAATGGAATGGCTTGAAATGCTTGTAATTTAGTCCCTTTCAATGGTTTATCTTCGGCTTGTAAATCTTGATTGACTGCGATCCAATTTTGTTTATGGAAATGACCAGGAATTGATCTACATAATATTTTTTTTTGCCAAAAAATAGAACCGACTTCCTCGGTAGAAAGTAGAAAATAACTTTATTTCATTTTTGTTGAAATCCATACAAAGTCGGTGCAAAATCTTGTTAAATTGAAAATAGAATAAGGCACCGACTTGAATCAAATTTCTATGGGACCACACTGGAACTCTACTCTAATCTAATCGGTCCATAAACGCCGGAGATATGCGGTAACATACAAAAAAAATAGAAAAAAAATGATGAGAATTGATAACCTCCTCCTTTTTTTGAAATTCGGTTAAAAATAATGCTATTTAGGAAATGTATAAAATGTAGTACGTAGAACGTAAGACCACCTACTGTACTTTTTCTTCTCAATGTATCTTCGTGTACCCTTAATAAGTGCAATAAAGAATTTTTCATTAGTTCATTCATTCAAAATGATCTCTGGTTTTGACTGGTTTGAGTTCAACATATTTGTACTTATTTCAAAGATTGATTTGTATAGTCTTTGTACGTTTTTTAAGAAAGAAATTCTTTAAGCGATGGCTGAAGTAAATATTAATAGACAATAAAAATAGCCTGAAAGTCGAATCTATGAATAAGTAATGTTGTACAAAATTAAAACACTCCACAGTTCAAAAAGTATTCAAGTATAAATAACGTCTTGTTTGAAAATAGATTGTCTATAAAAGCTGTTATAATTTTCAAGATAGACATAAAATATTGAGTAGATTATACAGGCTGAATTTTTTAAGTAGGCTGACTTTCAGGGTCAAATCTTAAACTATTTATTATGTCAATATACTTTATATTTTGTATTTATACTTCTTGATGGAATTGTAAATTACTTTTATTTATAATCAAACACATTTTTATACTTTCAATTCCACTAATATAGTGGAATTGAAAGTATAAAAATGTGTTTAATTTTAAATGATAATATTTATTGGGAGTATCAAAAAAAAGTCGAGAGGAGTCAGATTTGGAAGAAAATAATATTACCGAGACAGAAATAGAACCCGCTGATTTTGCAAAAAATAAACACCCTGTATTATTTCACGTATCGATAATACTCTTAATTACAAAAAAGCAATGGAATGTCTTAGGCCACAGTTGTGGCTGTATCTCTGAGCGCCCATTTCAAAACTACACCCGTATAATACCAACATTTAAAGTGAAATTCATGACAATCGTTCAAATGTAACAAAAGTAAAGCTTTTATTAAGCATGTGATATAAATTTTGTATTTACTTTGAAAGTGGACCACTTTGTAAGGGCTATAAAAGTTCAATTCGCTACAAAGTAGAATCGCATCTGTTTCTTATTATTCTGAGAGCTGGGGCATTATTTGGGGAGGTTTTTGAGGCAAGCTGAAAACTTGTATTATGCCTCTGCTATTATACCCCGATATGGGACTATAGATGCTTACTTCTAGTTGGTAAGTAGCTAAGTTAAATCTAAATAAACCCGGAAAATTTTAAAGTATTTTTTTTTTATAAAAAGTTATGTATAAAAGCCTGACGATTTAGCCAGGGTTCTAACATTGCCAGGCGCGTTCAAAAATATTTTGCAAAAACATAAATAATTATGTAAAAATGTATTCGAGGCAACTTGTAATTTAAATACCGTATTATTAAAGCTAAAATATTATTTGAAGCTAATATATAGTATTCTCAACAAGACGCGGTTTTTAATGGGACTTTCTACCTGCCTAAAAAAAGCCCTTAAGTAGGTACATGACGTATATGAAACTATAGACCTAGCTAGAATACGACACAGTAACTCTAACTCTCACTAAGAGAGACGTACGTTTTTAACCTGCCTCAAACACCTCCCCAAAAACAGTCCCAGCTCTTGGAATATTGGCTGCATCTGGCATGCTGATGAGACGGGACCTCTAGCGACCCCTAGCGGCCCCTAGCGACTAACAACTTTCGACTTACGTTTTGTATACTCGTTCTTTATTAGTACTATTTCTTACAGTGTTTCTTGTATTTGATTTCAAACTAGTATTACAATATATAAAGTTGTTTGCTCGCGGTTCTACCCGCATATTTTATTAAGTGAGATATAATACTAGATACAGTATTTTCTATTAACCTGCCTATCATAAATATATGTCTTTTCAAATGGATCCAGTAGTTTTGAATATGAGCGATAGACGAACGAACTTATAAACTCAATCAGATTTATAACGGATTTAAATGCATTTATTTTACACGAGCCGCACACCGCGGTTTCACCTATGTGAGTTCTGATCCCGTGGAAACTTTGGGATTAAAAGTAGCCTATATGTTAGTCCGAATCCTTACTTTTATGTATACCAAGATTCATCATAATCGGTTCAGTAGTTTTTGCGTGAAAGAGTTACAAACATACATACATTTTCACAAACTTTCGCATTTATAATATTAGTAAAATAGTACAAAGAGTTGTTACAAGAAAACTAAGTAGTTTCAAGATCCGTCTAAGTGTTTATTCTGTCACGACTCAACCGAGACGGGCGCAAACACCAATTGTATCGGTTCATTTCCGAAGATAAGAAACTTAAAAGAATGACCCTTTAGTCAAGGATGGCTTTGATCGTTGAAATTAACTAAAGTCTAACAAAGAGCGTCGTGTAACAGACGTTTAATTACGATCCGTTGAAAATACCGATCGATCATATTTCCGGTATAATACGATATTATTAAGTTAATTGCTATCCTGTTATCCTGTTCACAAGACGTAATGATTTTTTTCTTTACTCTATACAATTGTTATATTGAAAGAACTCTCTAATTTCTTTTTATTTGTTAAAATTGTTGCCTCTGTTTGTAATAATCTGTGAATCTGTAACAATATCTATACCAATATTATAAAGAGGAAAAAGTATGTTTGTGAAGTTATAAAACACAAATTTCAATCAATCACGGTAACTACTGAGCGGATTTTAATGATATTTCCTACACAGATAGGGTATTAACTGGATTAGGTGATAAGATTCTTTTTGTCAGAAACTAGTTGCCTATACTATTATTTTACGGTAGTGAATTTCGATTCATTGCCGTGGCATAATGTCATTTAGTCTATGTTCAGGCATAATGTAGAATTCTTTTGAAAAATAATTTTTCAAATCAGTCCAGTAGTTTTGGAGTCTATTCAAATCAAACAAACAAAATCTTTTCTTTATAATAGCGTAGATTGTAATTCCTTAAGATTTAAAAGGACCTGGGAGTTAATAGTGTTACACACGAGTTAAGAGCCTCTTGTAATGTGCTTATAATTATATGCTTGTGTGTTTTCGGTCGTGACATTAACGGGTTAGGCGGTAATGGTGCTGAATGCCAGCGCTTTGGTTTTATTATCGATTAATAAAGTAATATTTATATTTTTTTTACTTATACTGTAACTATTAAATACTAGCCACACTTTGCAGTTCACTCGCGAATCTAACTTCTGATTCCGTGGCAATTTTAGGATTAAAAGTAGCCTATATGTTATTTTGAACCCTTCCTATATGTTACAAGTTTCATCACAATCGATTCTGTAGTTTTTGTTAAACAAACACACACGCATCCTTACAAACTTTCACATTTATAATATTAAAGTAGGATTACATTGACTCTGTTAAGTGCAATAGTACCTAAAAATGTATGAGAATACTTTTAAATTGTGTTTATATTACGTGAAAGGACTAGGTTTGAATTGTTTTATTAAAATTTAATTCATAAACAGGTACTGGTTATATAAAAATAATAAAATACATCGAAAGGTGACAGCCCTGAATGCATTAAGACGAAAATCGAGTGCTGAGTGGTTAAAGCAATGGTTATTATGTGTGTAATTAAAGCCGAGTGTTAAAATATAATTAGTAAAAAAGGTGTTGCTTCATCGATATTACGTTTATTTTAAGTGCGTATTTATACAAATTCACGGATTTAAAAGCTTTCTTTTAACGTAATTATATATGAAAATATTTTATTTAAACATTACATGTGTATCCAAAAGCAATACTTTTAAAATAGTTTAAATAAAATTAACTCGATATCAAGTTTCCCTGTTTTGATTTTGTACCTATAGAATTACATAGTTTTAACTTTATTTAGTTTAATAAATAAAATAAGTATTGTATAATGTTTTACGAATACTGTTTCGTAAAAATATTTGTACGTTATCACTTAATAAGGCATAAATTAAGGCATTAATTATTGGCAATAAAAAATAAAAATAGACTTTTAAGAAATGCTTTACGAAAACAGTGTCTCGTAGAGATATTAGTATTTAGGTGAAATTTAGCATAACCTGACTTTGTCCCTAATTTCCTATTAACACATAATAATGACTACGTAATAAACTCACAATTCATGCAAACGTCTATAATTTAGTTTCCCTACTTTAAAATCAAAACGAGTCCATTTTCCCATGCTTAGATCCGTTAGTTTATGAGATAGGAAAATTACTGTACATTTTTTGTGCCTGCATGATGTCATTACGTAATTATATCAGCTGGTACTGTTTCTAAGTACTGGCTTGCAACGTATCATTCTACGTATTAGTGGATTATGTCTTTGTTGATAGGGCTCAAGGAACTATATAAGAAATGTAATATATGTACTAGCTACTAGTACTTATATTACATTTCTTACGCTCCCGTAGCATAATGTTATATGTATAGCCTAATAAATATAGACTATGTTTCTCGTGGATAATGTAGCTTTCGAATGGTGAAAGAATTTTTAAAATCGGTCTAGTAGTTCTTGAGAAAAGCACATTATTTCGGGACGTTAATTTTGTCTTTTCTTCCTATATACAGTTATATTATAAAGAGGAAAACTATGTTTGATTGTAAATAGGCTCAAAAACATTCGAAAGCTACATTATCCACGAGTAACATAGGCTATGTTTTATAGGTTTTTTATATTTTATATATTTTTATATAACATTATGCTATGGGAGCGAAGCCGCGGTTCAGCTAGTCATAAATAAATGTATTTCTGTCTTTTATACTTTTACTAGTTACTAAGTATTGCGTCGCTCAAAAATGAGTCCAGAATACATAGTATTCTAGATAGATAAGTGTATCTATAGATAGTATTTAGTTTATCGCTTAGTGCATACACGTGTATTTCTAGAATTTTAGTGATCAAATTCGATCTAGATTGTATTTAATCAGTTTAAGATGTAGGAAATAAATACGGAGACGTATGGATCGATAGAAAGTGGATAGAAGGTTGCCTGTTAGAAATGTCTTCTAGCTTAAGGCTTTAGTCCTTCCCTATTTTGCCAGATTATTTTTAATACATTTTGGTACAAATATTCATAAAAATCGAAAAAAAGAAAATGACAATTTATAAAATTTGTACTGAAAGGTGGGTTTATTGCTAGCAGCAATTTCTTTCAAGCAACATATGACAGGATATGTCTGTACTATACGCGAGTGCGCAAAATAATAAGTAATAAGTGATAGTAATTGCGAAAAAATCATGTACATAATTTCCCTCAGAAAACCATGTCACTATAATGCTTCAATGACTCATAATACATTCTCGAATTGAGTTTGAACGCATTCAATGTAAATTTATTAAAAATACTGTATACATCTATTTAGGGCATTAGGTCACTGCGTAATATTAATCTATTTTAAGACCAATTAACACTGCAGGTCCCGTATTTAATGGACCCCAATGTTTTGTCTGTTTGCACGGTTGTATATCGAAAATGAATTACTTAACTGTTAATAAGTCATATTGTAAAATGGTTAGTTATAGATTGATGATTGTCATGAAATAGAATTTCAATACTAATAAATTAATTTTGTAACATTATTTCGATGATGTTAAAACTGCTGAGTCAATATTGATGAAGTTTTCTCTACAAGTAGTCGTCATACAATTTGTTTGTTATAATTTCACTACTAATTTATTAATTTAAAACATATTATTTCGATGATATTAAAATTGCTGAGTCAATTTTGATGAATTTGCAACTATAAGTAGTCGTAATACAATTTGTTAATGCGTAGAGTTGTAACTGCTGAATCAATTTCGATGCAATTTTCTCTTGAAGTAATACAATTTGTTAATGCGTAGAGTTGTAAAATAGTTTTTATAGTACATACGTATAGCAATAAATTATTGGCGTCTCACCGTCTGTCCGTATGTCGCCAACAAGTGTAAACAGAGTCGTTACCATTATTTCTATTTATATAATATTTATATAGTTTAGATATTTACGCAGTTTGAGTTCGATGATATCTTTATGAGACTCGTGTGAATTTTTGAAATTGGGTCGCTATTTGTATCGTTCGTTTGCTTATAATCGGTTCAGTAATTAAATAAATAAATATTCTGTGACGTTTAACACTACGCCATCTAGTCCCTAACTAAGCAAAGCGTATACTATGGAAACTAAATAACTGATAGATCACAAACTCACTTTTTTTATCTAAAAATTATCTATATTTACTTGATATAATGTATTGTGAGTGGATGGAAATGCATATTAAAAATAAAAAAAATATATATATATTTACTTGATATAATTAAAAACAAAATTATTATTTACACAATTTCCACTATTTAATCCTAATAATATTATAAACGCGAAACTTATTGAGGATGCATGTAACTCTTTCATGCAAAAACTACTGAACCGATTGTGATGAAACTTGGAATTCATATAGGTAACATTTAGGCTAATTTGTAATTCTAATCCCGGAATTCTAACGGGATCAGATGACATACGCGGGTGAAACCGCAGCTTGGCTGGCTTGGCTTGGCTTTTTTAAAGTCTATATAGTTATTTGGTAAAACGTTTAAAATTTTTCTTATATATATCAAACACATAGGTAAAATATTTCTATAGCTATACACTTATATATTGGAATATATAAATGCATCTGTTATATCACTACACGCGCAGTGTAGATATAAATACACAGACACGTGTGCGATAGCCGATACACCTACAACATTTAAATAGACGAAGCGATTTATAATAATAATATAATAACGAGCGTGTAATTAAAATACTTATAATTAAAGTCATTATATAATTTTTATAACAACTATGTTAATTTTTGTAGTCTACGCGTGCGAAGCCGCGGGCAAAAGCTAGTAATATAATAATTTATTTATTTGAGCAACTTAAAAACTATGTTAAATATGTAACTGATACAAATTTAATTCAAAATCAATATCGAAAAAACATTATAGATACGAATTAAAAATCAGAATTAAAAATTAAAACATTAAAAATATTTAAAAATGTTCAATTAAAAATCGAAAATTCTAAATTAAATTAAAAAAAAAATACAAATCAAATAAAGTAAATATAAAATCAAATATAAATGATTAAAATTAAATAATAATATATGTGCAGTGCGTATAAAAATATAACGAGACGTTTTACTTACTGACAGTACAATATCCTACTAGGCGTAAAGCGTATCTACACTAATACTATGAAGAGGAAAACTTAGTAATAGGCTCAAAAACTACTGAATCGATTTTAAAATTTCTTTCGCAATTCGATAGCTACATTATCCACGAGTAATATAGGCTATTTATATCCAAACGTATCCATAAAAATTAAATATCAATTCGTCAAAAATAATTTTTAATATCTTCAAAGATTTTCATGAATTTTAACGTAAAATGTATTATAGCGTTTTATAATATATTTATTTATTTATTTAATAAATGATAATTACACACCGTAAATTAAAAAAAAAATAGAATTTATAATAAATACATCTCCAATACTATTAAAATCACACGTAAATTCGTTTAGTCGTGAACAAGTTATCGAATATACCTACTACAGTTAGATAGATAGATTTACGGCCGTTTTATCAAAGATTATGGACAGATTGTAATCTCAGATTAAATGAAATTTGATTGTCAAAAGTCATACAAAGTCTATCCGTCGACAGCGTATTGAAATCAAAGTAAGTACAAATAGATAGATTTGCCTGACTTCAGTAAGCAAAACAAGGGATAGATAGAATATTGAAAACAGCCGTTAATTTATATTATTCCTTTACCCTACCTAAAGATACTCCTTTAAATTCCTATCTCAAGTGTCTATAATTATATAATGTAATATATAACGTAATATAACGCTCGACTGTCCAGAGATAGCGCTCGTATCATTGTTTATTATATTATGTAAATACTATGTACTTAGTTCCGATAAATGCACTAATGTTTAAGACTGCATTTTCATTGGTATTTGAACTGTCCAAAAGCTTGTGACATTATCATTGCCTCTATAGAAAAAAAATACAAAATAAATACTTTTTTTTCTTTTTACCAGTAAACCAGAAAATACAAATTACTACAGAAAAAAACATCTTGCTAAGGATTCGATACGGATATAGAAATAATTAAAGAGCCGGATTCGGATATAAAAATATTTCGGATTATCCGTTAGTTTCCGATAGTTTCGGTTATGATAATAATTAGATTTTAGAGCTATACCAAAAATAAAATAAAGATGGATAAGCGACAGAAAAAACTCATCATGCAAAAGACACACAGCTTGCGACTGTAACAAAAAAAACTTCCGAAATGACCCGAATTTTTTTAAACCGATTTCGGATCCGGATAAAAATCGGATATCCGATTCGGTTACGGATACGGAGCTACATCCCTACTTAAACGTAATCTTACCAATAACTCATGATACAATGCCAGGCGTTTGCCCCTTTGAAGGACCACTCGATAAAGATATGAGACCACACGGTTGTTATTGTACGATAAATACGATTGTACCTTGTGGCTCAGTGGTTATAGTACATCAATTAACAAGATCGTGGAAAACTATTTAACCAAAATAGTTTACATTTTTTACTCCGGTTTTGATACAGGCATACCAATATTTTCTGTGAATTTTTTGATGATGTTGTACTTTTTCAACTAGCGCCGTGGTTATGGCAATGGTCTTTTGCACTGGAGGGTGCAGATTCGTACGTGAAATTACACAATTCTAGCTGAGCTCCGCGGTTTCACCCGCGTATTTATCCCGTTCCCGTAGGATTTTCGGGATAAAATATTCCTTTGGTTTCAAAGCCTATTCAATACAAACAAACAAATCTTTCCTCTTTATAATATTAGTATAGACGAAAATTCATACTCATATAGGCTATTAAGTAATTTGGTGTAAAAATATCTATATATCCCGAATAAGCAAAGAATGTAAGCGGGCAAAAGCCAGGCTTGATATAAATTAATAATTACAAATGCATATTTTACATAGACGCACTAATTAATATTTGATTATTTATTTAGAACAACGTTATCAAGGCAAATATTGAATACTGGCCCATGTTCATATTATCACATATCGTGTCCTATTTAGTTAATATATTTTATTTTTATTTTATAAGTGTATATTCGTTCATACAATACGCGGTAATATTAAATATATATAAAATTTTGAATACTTAAATTAGAGGGATTTTAAAACAATAATCCCAATTTTGCTTAAATAACTAGTCACTCGTCTTTATTTAGTTACAAACAAAAATATTCAATTTTTATTTTAATTAAATGTATTGAATATAAAATATTCCAATTTGGAACAGAACATACATTAATATCTAACAGTTGCTGTAATTATTATTAAAAAAAATATTTTCATCACTAAAATCGCTTTTTAAATCTAATTCTAATTAAAAGTGCGCCATCGCCACGAGCGTTGCAAGTACGCAAAACATTTCGGTCACACGTGCCGACTCTTTTCCCATGACCCCATCCATTACGCGCGATGTACGACCAAATTCCTTCATATATTTATATCACCATACCAACGCCGCAATGGACGTGGTAATTTGTGATTGTGTTCCGATCGATACTATTTAATGTTCATTACGCACGATGTACGGCTGAAGCAGTCGATGTATTTATATCCCGTACTAACTCCGCAATGGACGTGGTTATTTGCGATTACGTTTAGATCGGTACTTATCAATGTTATGGTTATTGCGCAACGTTTTACGTCTTACACGTTCGTTACATAGTAAATAGTGTATTAATAGACGTTGTAAATACTGCGTTCAATCCTCTCATTTTTACATTAAAATAGGAAACAGGTTGCGGTTCATTTGATGGTAGGTTGTGTGGTAACTTGCCGGTGCAAACTCAATATCAACTAATGCTTAAATCTGACGGATTCTTAAATATAATAAGACTGTTTGAGCATTACTTATATCTTCTAGCCTATATGTAGGACAGACGTAGTTTAGCGTACGAGAGAAATTAAAAAAATATGTTATTTACTAGTGATAGCGGTTCCACGGAATAACCGAATACTGAATACTATTCGGTTTAATTTTACCGAATTATTCGGTTAGCTATAATTTCACTGTTTTGTCGCGTATACACGTTCTTAAATCAAGCTTGGATTTTTTTAATAATTTAAGAAAATTGAAATATTCGAACCGAATATATCCGGTCGAAAACAGTGAAAAAGATGCCAAATATACCGAATACCAAACCTCGTATCTCTATTTATCCTTTGTCGGGTGATTAACATAATATATTTGAGTATTTACGACCAATTAGACCTTCCTTGTTGACAATGGACCCTAAAAGGTCAATATATATCAATTTACCGATGACATAGTATATATTATATCGAATTTTATTCTTATGCAGGTTTCGTGAGTCATTAGCATCGTGTGTATGGAATTTAAGATTTATTTGCAGTTTTAAAAAGGTCATTGCTAATGTCAACAAAATATGATATTTTTGGAAATTTGGTAGTGTTTTGGTAATTTTTTTACAAAAATTTAATGCTTTTTGTTGTTTGTCGTTTTGAGATCATAGGTTTTTGTAATATAATAAAACGTATAGAGTGTAAGTATGAGAGTATGAACCGTAGGCACGGGTATGAACAGCCAATAATTTTCATGTTTATAAAAATTTTGAAATTTAAAATCATTGACAACACAAATATTACGAAGATAATGTTATCTAAAATCATATCCTAGGTATTTTCTTTTAAAAAATTATTAACAACACTTGTTTTTTTGTGGACCTAATAAAAAAAAAAAACACTTGCATCTTTATCATCAACATCACCGTACTTAAATTCTTCACTTCTTCTTCACTTACAAGTATTGTGCATAAACAATACTTGTGTAAGTGAAGTCTAATATTATGAGAAGTTATTCAATTCTTAAAAAGTCTTTAATTCAAAAAACAATAACACTTAATTTAAACGCCAAGTGACAAACCGCTTTTCAAGTATCTGAATATGTTTACACGTTCGTATGAGAACTCACAGTCTTTTCTCCAATTACCGTCAAATCACTCCATATAAGCTACCATTAAGTAAAATTAATTCCAGATAGAATCGTCCCATTGATCGGAGGTATTACATAATTCATGTGACAGACAAACATGCTTTACATGTAGATAATCGATTCCACAGAATTCTGCTTAATGTTTATGTAAAATCTGTTTTGAAGGGTTTAGTTGGTTCTTTTAAGTTATTTCGTCTTTTGAAGCTGATATTATATCAATATCATTGGTCAACTTCTATTCAGGGACAAAATCTGTTCTTTGCATTACCTCTCCACTAAGGATCGAATCCAGTTTCTCTGTTAAGTAAAATACAAACCACTGAACCAACGGGACTGTCTGGGTTTTCGATTTCGTCTGCTTTGAATAAAAACAGATATTAGCTTTATGCCACTTCATGAAAATAATAAATTTTATTACCACCTAGTTTTTACGGGCGGCATCGCTTGCACAGCTAATACGATACGAAATTTCATCAAAATCCGTACAGTAGTTACGGTGTGATACACAAACGTCCTAACATGTAACCTTCCAAATTTTTAATTTCTGTCATTTTTGCATGAAAATAAATAAAATATGTTCCACTTTTCTTTCATTATGTCTTTCTTCCCTTCAAACATCCAGAAGCAAAAATTTTAGCTTATTAATAGGATTTTCGTTGATTATACATTAATAATAATAATAATTTACTAATTCAATAGGGTAACATGAAACTACACATAAAACAATTCCAATAATATATTAAATTACATTAAATTGTCGACGTTAAACAAATTGTACATTACTTCGAGATATTTCTACTCAATAACCCTAAATATTTAACTCCAATAAATTGTACGTGTTCTGAACGTGTAACAGCCACTGGAGAACAAGCTACATATTGACTTTGTTCACAAAAGCATTCGCCGAATTCTAGACCAAACATTTGAGCCTATCTGTAAAGGTTTAAATTCCAACGACACGTCGAATTTTTGCAGCCTTTGAAAACGAATTGCATTCATCACTGTATTTTCGTATGATTTTTATTTAAAAAAAGCATCTGTAATATCCTAACTTATATTATGCGATAGTAATCTGTCTGTATGTCTGTCTCTTTTTCGCGCCTAAACAAATGAACTTATTTGGATGATATTTTGTACAGATATTGTTTGAAACCTGGGAAAGGATCTCGGATAGGATTTATTCCGGGATATCCACGGGTATATGGGTGAAACCGTGGGGCACAGCTTGTGTATAATAATACCATCAATTCGGAAAATTATTTGTACCGAGGAGAACTGACAAGTACTTGAGTGAGTTACTCTTTTCAATAATCGTGTGTCTTTCTTCGATACCTACCTTTAAGATCAGTTACTGATGCCCTTTAAACAGAATCTATCTATCCTCTATTTTTATGCGTTTTAAGAAACTGTCTCATGTTATTTCAAAGGGATAGTTTGTGATTAAAATTTTTGAGAGTCAATTAAAATTCCGACCCTTTCCTAACCGCTATTCTGAACAAGAATACCAGTATCTAAAAGCTCAAAATACTAAAAACAACCAAAACATTTCCATTGCAAAACATGACCTATAGTTTTTAACTGTACAAGAAAGATCATTTTTCATCGTTAAAATAGCTTACACATTGTTCAATTAAATAGCGAATTTGTCATCATTGTTGATCTCGTTTTTCTTGTTCTTTATAGTTTCGAAACTTGTTATTTACCAGCTCCATAAGCTATGTATTTATAGGATTATGATAAATGTAATGTTTTATTTCTCTTGACAATCATTAAATATTAGATATGTATCTTGGAAGATTTATTTTCTGTTAGCTCGTATCTTTATTTTGTCTTACCAATATTTCTTTAACTCGTTTACATTATTTATCTTTTGTAACAATAGCCAATTCTGTATGTATCTGCTGCCAAGGATCTGGCGGATTAATCTAAATTGTCAACTCGGCTAAAAATATAACGTTCTCTGGAGTTTACATAAGTTAGAATGCTGGGCTTACTAATGCACGACAAGAATGCTAGGAGATTTTTGTTTCAGTGTTCTTGCCAAGAGT
The DNA here is from genome assembly GCA_001586405.1 of Phoebis sennae. NCBI lineage: Eukaryota > Metazoa > Arthropoda > Insecta > Lepidoptera > Pieridae > Phoebis > Phoebis sennae. The sequence continues at coordinate 84,604 of LQNK01000604.1, read as the reverse complement.
AGACGGGAATAAATTCAGCACGAATTGGACCAAATCGGAGCGGTGTACTACCCTTCATAGAAATAGAAATTGAAAATATGTTTTTTTTTATAATGCTCGTAAATTAAGGTTCGTAGTCGTTATTCTATTAAATAATAGCCATCCCCGCGTTTTTGTTCGCGTAAATTCTGATCCCGTGGGACTTCCAGGATAAAATTGGCCTGGATTGCCTGTTAATCTGTATCTTTACATATATGTATAATAAGTTTCATCCAAATCCTTCAAGCAATGTTTTCGCGAAAGAGAAACAAACATACACCCATACGCACAAATTTTCGCATTTATAACATTTCATCTTTCAGTGATCTTGTTTCATTAGATAAATAGCACTCCTTTGCATTGAACAAAGTATTTTTCTCGGAAGTCTTTGAAAATAAAGGGATTACTTTTAAATCCACATTTCTTACACGCCGGTAAAATAATTCTTGCCAGTCAGTTACCGAGGGGGTATTTGCACAACGATAACCGCAGTAAGACTGCACAAATGTTTGCCCGTACAATATTTTCAAAGCCCCCACTTAATGTCGACATCAAATTAAACAAGTTTCAAACTAAAGCCGCTTTAAGAATTATCGTGATAAAACGTCGGTGGAATGATAAGGGATATTAAATAGTTTTCAACAACGAACATAAACATATTTGATAATGAAAGAAGTGTTGTTAAGAAATCGTTAGTTAACTTTGATTATAGAAATAATTACCAAAACACTCGATGTGTTTTTGTAATTATTTGTGAATAGGCTCTGTATTTAAGCTACAATGTAAACTACATTTGATGAAAAAAAATGTTTGGACTACCCGATAACGAATTATCAAAACCAATAACAGTAACTTATTGAAAAGATTTATTTTATACTTTCATATTAATATTTAAGAAACGGCTTCACACAATATAGTACTGTGTGAAGTATAACAATTATAATAAATCAAGCGTAAATTAAGAAACGACTTTGTTCTCAAGGATTAAATGCATTTCATAAAAGCGAGATGATTTAAAACTTTAAGTGTAAAATTGGTCGGAAGTGGTAATTCAAGAACAAAAACGTCAGGTAGAGACGGTATGGTCATGTATAATGCGGAGGGGTCCAAATTGTAGGTTGCAAATCATACCACCTGACTCCACTTGTTCCTGTTTTTGCAATGGAGAAAACATCTGTTTAAATTTCAGAACAGTTGTAACGTTGTTTGATCATCTGTACAAATAATTTGGAGTATCAACGAACTTACAAAATCTGTTTTTATTATGACTAATTTCAATTATCGAAACTATGTCATTAGATGTAACTTTATTGCTTCTAAACATAGAATTAGTTCAACAATTTCACCAAGTTTTATAGACGGTACAGACAGATATCGCTAACAAAAAATCGATAACAAAAGAACTATCCCCCATTCGAGAACAGAAATATCAGCTGTATTCGTCCCACCATAAACAGATTTAAAGACCAGATTGCTTTGAAACAACGATGAGGGCATGTAAAGTGAGGAAGCAAATAAAAAAATGAAGCATCGAAAATGGTTTTTAAACGAAAACATAGTGAAGATAAGGCTGCGTTTTATTGTACCACAATATGGGGGCGGGCGACAACACGAAAAAAACTCGGCCGGCACAGCCTGCTTGAGTGTCGTGTTACAACAAAAACTGGCTCTTCGAATTCGAGAAATGAATATGTGACTATACGATTATATTTTCGAAACCAAAAGCGTGAAAAAACTGAGGACATTTCGTGGTTAGAACTCGTCTATCGTTTACGCATTCATTTGATACCATTGAATTCTAAAATACACACCTTAAGTTCTATTAACACATGCTTAACATTATGATTATCACTTATCTAAAAACAAGCATAAAATTTAACGCAAAGATTGTTGACCATTTATTCATAAACGTTTCCTTGGAGAACGATAAAATATACATCACGATTATCAGAAGCAAGCTCCGTGGCACACGAGGCGATATGTATCTAATAGAATAATACATCAAAACGTCTTGTTCTATCTGATGTGAGTCTACCTGTCTCCATCAATAATATTTTTTATGTTTATTGTCTAACGTGTCTTTTTGATTGATTTGAGGAATAGGGACTTTGAGGATCAGCTTTGACGTAGTTTCCAGCTTTGGCTGCCTTTCAAAAACAATTTTGTTCACTTGCGAATATGTAAGCTTTGTTGATTAAATTGTAGTGCTTGGAAATATGTTTGTTAAATAATATTTGCGTTATAAGGTCGATGCCTTTGTTTTTACGGTCGGAACCATTATATGTAGAATAGAAGACTTTGTAACTTATTTAAATTAAGTTTTGTTTATTTTATTGTTGTCTGTTTTTGAAGGTTAGAAAGTTTGTGAACAAAAATTTTTGATATTTTATAAAACGACTAGAAAACGTAAGTGTTTTAAGTCTTAAATGTATGTTACTAAACTATTATTACACGTTGCCTTGTTCAAAGGCAGTGGGGCTATTATAACCTGTTTAAGACTAATCGTAACCTTGAAAAAACAATAGTAAAGTTACATCAATAGCAATTAACCACCGGACATTAACTGGAGCTATAAGTAAAACACTCATCCGGCCAATCTCGATAAAATTGTATAAGCGGATTAAAAGATTTGTTGTACAAACCTCTTCAAAGGAGAATTCGGTCGCCATTTTATTATGTTCGTTCGTACGTGCCCGAGCATAACTTAACGTTTAAGGACGTTTATTTAGATTCGTCTGTATTTTTATATTGCGTAAATAGATGGTGATTTTATCGGTTGCTTCAGGATTTCCTTGATATGCCGTACGTTGAATAAGTATTAGACAGAATTGCATTGGGAGATTGGATTAAAGATGTTTAAGTAATTTGATGGTTGAGATTGCTTTCATAAAGATTTCTCCTCGTAGTAATTGCATAGAAGATTAATCTAAGAGGTCCTTTTATTGGTCCTTGTTAGGGGCAATATGTTACATAGGAATATTAATTTACAGATACTTTCTTAAACTTAAAATTTTATTCAAAAATATGTAAAGATATGAATTTATCAATTACAATCACAATAATATATCTAACACCTTTTTTAAATTTGTAAAAATATTAGATTACTAAATCAAAGGTGTCTTCAAAGTCGTAAATCGAGAAAATCCCAATTTCTGTTACAATCACATTGGCTTGTCTTACGGTTTCGGCTGCATGATCTCTGGTCACGATGCTGGCAGGTCACCTCGTGATCTTTTCTAGTTCAACTTAGCTATCTATTCATATACAATAGTTTCGTAAATAATTAACTGAAGTCAATTAGAACTGATAGTTGTACACGACTTTAAAATTTGTTTCACTTGGTGCAATGTTCATCGCTTTTGTTTTTATAAGAGGATGTGGGTTCGATTCACATAACTAAGAAAACTATTACTATTTTCGCATTGCCATTGTCTTTTTTTATATGAGAGTTGGTGGGTCACCTGCTCGAAGCCTCGCGAGTGTGTTGCCAGCCTTTTAAGCGGTGTAGGTGTTAGTCTAGTTTTATATCTTTAAAAATCTGTCTAATTATGTCTGTCTGTAATGCATTCTTCAAGTACATTTTCTCGAATGTAACAAATATTATTTTCCACAGTAGCAACAAGGGACACGTTTATGTACATTCTAATGCAATGAATAATTGAAATCCTTTATTTCAAGAATAAACTTAATTTACGATGGACGACAGTTTTTACAATAAAGCGAACTGATTTAGCAGTCGGTAATTAAGCGGAGGACTCACGATATTTTTACGTTGTACGATAAAGGAATTAAAAATTTTCGTCGTAGGATAAACTCAATACGATTAATATTGGTTGAAGTTTGGACATGTTTTGTTACATGCCCTTTTCAATCCTCCCCATGGGGAAGAATGTTTTAAATTACAGGATCTTCAAAATATTATTATGATAACCAATGTTATTCAAACGTTAAACCATTGATAAAATATTGGAGGAAATGCTACATTAGACGACCCGATTGACGCAGTGGATGTGGCAATGATCTATTGCCCTGAAAGGTGTGGGTTTGATTCCCAAGAGTAGAAAATTGTAATGTGATAAATATAGTAATTTTCTACTGTCTGGATGTTTATCTATAGTATGTCTGTATTTACAAAAAAGTATGTTTTAGTATGTCTATCAACTATCTAGTTTCCATACAAGCTTTGCTTAGTTTGGGACTAGATGGCGCTAATTGTCCCTTATTATCATGAAAAATACACACGATATACGACTCACGATATCGTATCGGACGATATAAAGCCGCCGTTCAGCAACAGCTTCGATTCTTTAATAAATTACGGGTCCTTGATTGAAGGAACGAGATTAATGTATCGAAAAACTATGCTTAAAGCATTATTTATGTCTGTCTGTCTTGAGACTGTTAATTGTCGATTCCGAATTTAATTTCTTTTGTTAATTTATACTGGGTGGTATTTTAAATTGATTTTTATGGTTGTTCAAATATATTTATTATACTCGTGTGAATTTTAATTTAATATTTTATATATTTTACTCATATACTATTATTATATTAAGTTTGTTGCTAATTACTTTATATATTTAGTTTTTTTTTATAATTTAAAGAGACTTTGTTTATGTTTATTCTCTTGTTGTTTTCGAATAAGTATCACATTTAATGTTATATCTAATCTTTATTTTATTATTTCAGGTAAATACCCTTTAATGCAGTAGAATCATGGTAAGCAAAAAAGCTAACTTCTGGATGACTAACTGCGGAAACAAACAGAAAAATAATGTTTATAGATAAGTCCTACTTTACTAAAACGTCAATTTATCATAACTGTTCATATCTCTGCACACGCTCTGTACCTATTTATAGTCTATGATTTTTTCTTTAAGTTGAAATTTGAATATCATATTTTAGTATGTTTTTATGTTTGTTTTAACAAGAGTACTAAATAAAAACCTTTGAAAGTATTATAGTATAGTATCTTTATTTTTGTCAATAAGTTTTACGTTCTAAATATTTTATTAATTCTATATAAAAGCACGAAGACCAACAACTATTAATATCATAAATGTAGCCGTATAGAAGCTATTTATACAAAGACAACTAACAATTGAACATATCTCCTAAAATAGCATTAATTAATGACAATTAATGAGATTACAGTCCAGATACGTTAAGTAACACATCCTTATTTCAGCCACCTTAATTTTAATTATACCGTTTGTCTCTATTAGGTGTTAGATTCTAAGAACATTTAACTTCCTTGTTACAGTTAAATTATACATCTTCATTATGATATAATACATTTTGAAGCTTTTCTTAAAGCGTTTGAATAAAACGTTAAAAAAATGAGAGAGAGAGAGAGAATATTTCACTGTAACACAAGTACAATAAGTTCTCACAAAATGCTGATCGAAATATACATTTTTCTGCGATTAAAGAGTGTTTCACAGAAAGTCCTTAAATTTTGGGTTGATTATAGTTTCAACTGTTTTATTTTAAGCTGATTTATAAAACAACGAAAATAAAATTAAATGAGTTTTTATTTGGGTACGTAATGAATATGCTTAAATAAATGATTTATGAGATATACATTTCTAAAGCCAAAAAATCGCTTCCCTTTGAAAATCCACAAAGTCAAAATTATGTCTATGTTTGTATTTATAATTTATAAAATAAAAAATCCATCATGGCCGTCGCCAATAAATAGTCCACGCGAGCGAAACTGCAGGCGAAATGTTGGTTGTTTAATAACTTCACTGAGGCCCGATTCCTATAAACGACGGAACGTCATAGTACAACAGATACGAATCGTTTTCACTAACGAGCGCTTTTAATCAATCAATCGGAACCGAGTTTTTAACGCCACGTTTATTATAAACACGCTTTAGACTAACGCCTAGTAGTAAGTATTGTCTGTTAGTAAAACCACTCGCTCTATTTTTACTGGGCATAAAATAATGTGTTCTGTTTCATTTATTTTAATTACACTGTTAGTCTCTATTAGGTGTTAGATGATTCAGAGTTAAACCTCTTCTGAGAAATATTATAAACTTCCTTGTTCTGAAATCGGGTTTAATTATATTTCTTAATATGTTTGGATCTATAATTTGTGCATCGTTAAGGATATAAAAATTTATAAGCTTTTAGATGTATAAGAAATATTTTTAAGGCGAAAAACCTTGATGATTTAATTTATGTAATTGTTCTTGTTACTTTATAATTTAAATAAATATGCAGGATTAAATTGTAAGCTATTTTAATTGTTAATAACAATAATAAACACTTTAGTGTACACCAACAAAATAAATTGATTCAAAAAGTTTACTAAAAATTTTTTTTTTATTTTAGTAAACTTCTGTGAGACGAGAGAATGCGAATTAATAGTGACACATTTCTTTTTCTCTAAGTAAATTTATTAGTTGTATAATAAGCTTTAAATTATTTACTTATCAAAAACGCGATTTTTCTTTTTTCAATTTCATACAAAATTTATCTTTGAGTAACAGACATCCAAACATTATAGGATTTAAACGTAACATTACAATTCACATTTAGTAAAACAACAGGCGTAGCGTGTCTTGTCGAATAGCTTCTGTCATACGCAGAGTAAAGCAATTTCGGACGCCATTTTCTGTTGAAACAATAAGATTGCAAGACGTGTTTGGAGTAAAATCTATACTAATATAAAGCTGAAGAGTTTGTTTGAACGCGCTAATCTCAGGAACTACTGGTCCGATTAGAAAAATTATTTTAGTTTTAGATAGCCCATTTATCCAGGAAGGCTATAGATGATATATATATATATATCATCATGATATTCTCACGGGAGCGAAGCCCTGGGGCCCAGCTAGTTTTCAGTAAGTGTTTTATTTATTTTTTATTTCACTTTTTGATCTACTATTTTCTTTTTTAAAGAGGAAAACTTTGATCCGTAAATAGGCTCAAAAACTAATGGACCGATTTAAAAATTTTTCACCTTTTCGAAAGCTACATAATCCACTATATTTTATAGGCTATATATGGCTCCGCTCCTGTAGCACACACATTATTTAATGTTCTAACACATTTTTTCAAATCGGGGACAATAGTTTTTGAGATTAACTCGTTCAAACATTCCAGATTTGTATTAAACCTAACTGAATATCCACATGAAAAAGTCAAAAATATCAATCACAAAGTAAATTTAAAATCAAAGTTAATATATATCAGCTTAAGTTACAGCTTAGAGGCAACCCAATAAGATTGAAAAGGTTCTTGAAAGGGTTGGGGTTTATTTAAGTATAAATGTATTGTAATTCGTGGTTTTATACGTGCTTTAAGCCTACATTTTTTATGCCTGTAATTTTATTAAGAATCTAGCTGTGATTGCGATTATAATCGTGTAGTAACAAATCGTAATTCCTACTAATATTATAAACGTGAAAGTTTCGATGTTTGTGCGTCCATCACGCCGCAATTACTGAAAGAATTTAATGAAGTTTTGTATATAGCTAGATGGGGTATTCGAATTTGGCGATAGAATACTTTACATGGATCTATAGATCCGAAATGATCGTGATCAAAGCCGCAAACAGAAGCTTGTATTAAAAGGGTTGGATTATGATGATATTTAGTACAAATAGATTATTAGCTGTATTAGGTAACGTATACTTTTTATTAATCTATAGTATGTATGTATTTACAAAAAAAGTATGTTAAAGTATGTCTATCAGTTGTCTAGTTTCCATAGACAAGCTTTGCTTAGATGGCGTAGCTAGTACGCTTCGCTTGTGTTAAATTAAAACTTTGAAATTAATATATTTTAAAGCAGACAAGCCAATTAATAAGTCAATAACAATGTCCACTAATTATCCGATATTAAAGCTTCAAGTTTGTATCAATTTGTCGGTACGATCAATGGATGGAGGGGACAAACAAAGGTTTCACTCCCCTAATGACATTATATACCAATTGAAAACTCCCATTTAGATAACTTCACTTTCAATTCCGAAATTCGATTTTCCTCGGTAATTGATATCTTGAATATCTTTGCACACACAAAAGAATGAAAAAACAACAGGAATAAAATAAAAACAAAAATCTTATTGTTATTAAGCGATCTCTTCCAGGCAACCCCTTAGAAGAAATAATAACAATACCTTTAGGTCAACAAAAAGTATCCTCTCACCTAATCATAAGACCTATACGAAATTTCATCAAAATCAGTTCATTAGTTGCGAATTGACACAGAAACATCCAAATTGTCACATTTATAATATCAGAAGAAAGCAAGATTTTGATAAATGAATTATTTTAATTCGTATA
>LQNK01000604.1:60397-74533 GCA_001586405.1 Phoebis sennae | reverse complement strand
TAGATGGCGTAGTGATAATGTCTTTTAATATTTATATCAAAACCGCGAATTTAACTCGAGCGCAGCAAGCAGAGGCTATAAACTTTCAAATTAATATATTTTAAAGCAGACAAGCCAATTAATAAGTCAATAACAATGTCCACTAATTATCCGATATTAAAGCTTGAAGTTTGTATCAATTTGTCGGGAGGATCAATGGATGGAGGGGACAAACAAAGGTTTCACTCCCCTAATGACATTATATACCAATTGAAAAATCCCATTTAGATAACTTCACTTTCAATTCCGAAATTCGATTTTCGTTCGGTAATTGATATCTTGAATATCTTTGCACACACAAAATAATGGAAATAAAAACAACAGGAATAAAATGAAAACAATAACTTTATTGTTATTAAGGGATCTCTACTAGGTAACCCCTTAAAAGAAAGAAATAATAAAAAAATTAAATATGGATAGAGTGGTGGCTTAAAACGTAAAGGAAACTTTAAATAGGACAATAAAAAGTTTCCTCTCACCAAGTCTAAAACCTATACGAAATTTCATCAAAATCAGTTCATTAGTTTTGGGATTTTTCATTAGTTGTGGATTACGCAAACATCCACACTGTCAAATTTATAATATTAGTATGAAGTAAGATTTTAATATATGAATTATTTTAACTCGTGTATATGACGTTTTAAAAAGTGCCGCAAAAAATAAAATTGACTCTTTGACTAACCCAAACTCTAACGCATATTTATGTGTCAAAAATCGTAACTATATTTTTATAAAATGTCCATTATAACGTCATCGTGTACAGTAAATATATTTAATGTGTAAAGAATAGAAAAATGATAATATAAGGAATCCTTTGAAACCATTTTTTCCTCTAAATTATGTAGTATAATGAACCGACCGAGTGGGTTAGTGCCTGCATTCTGTAAAACTCGAATCCAACTTACTTTATCCATAAACTCGAATTAAACTCGACTTTAAATAACTTAAATATTCTATTTAATAATATGTCTTATTGAAAACTAGCTGATCCGCGCGGCTTCGCTCACTAGCATAATGTATATAACATTATATGTTACTTGTGGATAATGTATCTAGCGATGCTTGCTTATTATTTTTTCTATCACAAACATTATATTTGTCACTTATAAATATTTGTCAGATATTTTAAAATGAAAATATTTGACTGTCTACTTTATAACAGAAATCCCACAACTACGGTGAATATACGCAAGCGAAACCGCGGGTCAAAGCTAGTGTTCAAAAAACTGATATCACTCCGAGGTGATATTACCAGTGAGTTTTCCCAGAATAACGCCAGAACTGTGTCTGGGGCAGTTAAAATTTCACTTGGATAAGCAAAATTTTCTGTCCGCTGCAAAAATCATCCCCTTTTAGGGCGAGGGAAGCGAATTCTTGCATAAAATTTACATCGAGCGGTCCATACAAATTACCATTCCGTTTCTTACTCTGATTAAATGTTGTAGAAAAAATATTGCGTTCTAAATGGCAGAGAAAATTCTCGGTTTGCGACTCATTAAAATTGATGTTTTGTTTTGGGATGTCTGAATCCCGTTTATGTATACTAATGGAGTGTTATGCGTGCTAAGTAACGGAAAAACTACAGACTTCAAGCCAAATACAAGATTTGCATACTCTTAAGTAACTCGTAAGATTATAGAAAACTACCTGTGCTACCGTTTCCGTTGGAATTCCGGAATAATAGCTATCCTATGTCCTTAGGTTTTAAAAAAAGCCCTGTACAAAATTTCATACAAATCGATTCAGTGTTTTAGGTGTAAAGAAGATATACAGACACACAGTTATTTTCGCATTTATAATATTAGTGACATTAAGAATATAAGTGAAGACGTGAAATATGTATCTGACGTTTCAAAAAGCCAAAAAATAAATTATTTGAACTGGAATTTCTTTCTTTCAAGAAAGTCTCCCTCTCATCGTACACGATTTTTTTAAACGAGAAACTTGGCAACGTGAGTAAAAAAGGTGTATTTTAACTTTGAAAGCGATATTTGGCAACACCTAATGATCCTGATTGTAAAGTGCGAACAAGTTGCCAACTTTAACAGTTGTCTTCGGCTGTACTGGCAATGTTATGATAATTGCTTGGTTTGCTTTTTAAGTGTTTCTATAGTAAATGATAAAGAACTTGCATTTATGTATGAAATTATATCCATTTTTAACCGTCTTTCAAAAAAGGGGGAGGTTCTCAATACGACCGTTTTTTCATGTATGTTACAGCATATCTCCGGCATTTATGGACCGATTTGGAAAATCCTTTTATATTGCTTGGTTCGCTTTTTCGTGATTCTATAGTAAATGATAAACAAAGAATTTTAACATTTCTATTTTTTGTTTCATCAATCAAAAATTAAAAGATTGGCAATTGGTCATGTAAATAAATAATGGTGGAAAATCTTTTCTTTCCTTAATTTTTCTAGTCTAGTCTGAGTAGCCGAATCATCTATTAGTAAATACAGGTTTGAATCGGGTTTCAATTATAATCTTTTCAAAAATTGTTTCAACTAATTTTACAAACCTTTTTGTGACAGTTGCATATTATGTATTTTTCTTACTCTATATTTTTAAATCACCATGTACAATTGTTTTAAATCAACTTTTTTCATTTCTAATAATTAAAGCCTCTTTCTATATCTGGAAGAAATTTACGAGTTTTAAATGATTGTTCTGTAGTTGAAGTAATCGAATAGCTCACTGCGGGATACCGGATTCAATTCTTTGTAATTTAGCGACGAATTGTAACAATTTTTTTTTTATTTTGAAAAAAAATTTTTACAGGTTTTTAGATAGGTTTCAATTTTCTTTAAAAAGTTTGGAATTAATTTTGCTTGCCGCGGTTTTAACGTATAATTAGACACTTGAAAATATGGTTAAATAATAAAATTATTTTTAGTATCAGTGTCTCTGTGGTTCGTATTGGAACACTTAGTGGTTACTAACTACTAACCCTTACTAACATTGAAAATTCAAAAATAACTGAGTCTGTCTCTTCGCACCTAAACCACTCAACCAATTTGGATAAAATTTTGATATACTTTTGATCGCTAAAATCCTAATCAAATCAATTTATCATAATCAGTATTTCTATACATTTCAAAGTAAATTTTTGTTTAACTGTAGGAGGAGGAGTTTTAATAGGGATTGTCTTATTGCAGTTGATAAGTTATCGGAACACTCGGGGGAGCGGAATCAATTCTGAATTTGTAATTTAATTTACGACGCCACGGGGTTTAAAATGTTTAATTTACTCGTCAGTATTGTTCCAATTTTGTAACAGTTTTATATATTAAAAAAATATTTAACAGCTTTTAGAATAGAATAGAAAAAAAATATTCGGGAGGAGAAGAGGAAGGAGAGAAGAGAGTAGAACTGAATGGGAGAGGAATGGGATGGGAGTTTTTTTCGAGAGACAGGAGAGGAATGGGATGGGAGTTTTTTCAGTCTTTTACATTACATTATAGAATTGTTTATATTCTTGGTAATGATTTAAACTTGCTTTTTCATTTATTATACAGGTTGATCATTTTATAATTGCTTAGATAATATTTAAAAACTTCAATTATAATTGTAAATCTTATTATTTTTTAACAATAAAATTTTACAAAAAGGAAGTTGTATTTTTGCGTACATAGATTAACGGCCGTTTTTAATATTCTATCTATCCCTTGTTGTTCTTACGAAAGTCAGGCAAATCTATCTATTTGCACTTTGATTTCAATATGTTGTCGAATAGCTTTTGATATGACTCTTGTCAATCTAAAGTCATATTAACTGAGATAACAATCTATCCATAATCTTTAATACTATTTCTAACCGAATTAATATATTTTAATTGCAATGAATCCACGTCCCTCCAACCATTGCGCCAATGGGTATTGTGAAGGCTACATTTCCTAACCTAGCTCGGCCTTGGCTGTTGCGATATTTCACGTGCCAATATGAATCGATGTAGAACAATGTCATCAATGTATTAATTTATGTTTACATTTTTAATGATGACAAAAATTTAATAAATTTGTTAAGGTATTAAAATTTATTGTATGTTGACGTATTAAATTATTAAAAAACTATGTGCTTTGATTGTTAGCCTTAATTTGCAAAATAAAAAAATAAATATACGAGAAGGGAATCAGTAAAAAATTAAAGCTAAAATAAAATATAGACTAAGTAAATCGTGGATAATGCAGCTTTCGAATGGTGAAAGATTTTTAAAAATCGGTCCAGTAGTTTTTGAGCCTATTCATTACAAACAAACAAAGTTTACCTCTTTATGATATAAATGTAGACAATAACAATGCTCTTTACTAATACTAAATAAAATAATTTATAACAATACTTCAATATTAACACAAAAACGATAACGCAAAGGGCCATAAAATTTGAAAAAAACTCCCTGTCGCCTTGAAAGTTAATAAAAATCGCTCCCGAATGACTCCACAAAACTTAAACAGAGCCGATACAAACGACACGGATACATCCATAGAGTATAGAAAAGGTATAGAGCGGTATAGTATGAACTGTCAGCACAGGTATGAACAGTGCAGTCTTTAAATCAAATCAAATCAAAACGAAGATTTTTATATGTAACAATTTATATATTTTAGATACGTGTACGATATCTATTGGGTTCTCTTTGTGACATCTGGTGCCCGAAGGGGGTTTGTGTAAACCTCCTTCCTTATTAAATAGAATAAAAATCGTTATTTATTTCTTTAAGAATTCACGAGATTACGTATTACATAAGATTAAAAAAAATGGTTTTTAAAGATTTAACGCTATATGCTTAATACTTTTTATGAAGCAGAATTGATCTCAAGAAATTAATGTATGACTTTTTTTCGAAAAAAAAAAAAGATAGCTGACTTTCTTTCTTCTTTCTTCCTTAGAGCATGTGTCCCTTCGTACACAAAAAAAGAGGAAAGCGGCACTTGAGCATTTGCTACACTAGACAAAAGAACATAGCGACTCTATACTCATTTATACTCTACACACACCCCTCGAAGAAAAAGTAATTTATCAAGGAAAGCCTCCAGTCGCAGCTCGGTAATCAGTACAGACGTCCTGATTTATGATGGATGAGTGATTAGTAGGGAATAATTGTTTTTTATTATTGCCCATAAATACGCCTTTTAATATATTACACATTGTTTGCGAATTCGTTTAAGGGTTGATTGTGATCTCAGTTAGGTCTAAAGAAGGGTTGCCAACCGTACTATAATATATAGCCAGTACATACTGTTGAAGAAAAATATAGTACGTAAAATACTATATTTTTAACATCGAATTTCTTTTTAAATTTATTAACGCTTTGACGTTTGACTGATCCTCTCCCCCCCCCCAACGTAGAAAAACTATATTTTGGCGAGTAAATGTTGGCAACCCTAGTCTAAAGTCGAGAAACTAAGAAAGGACATTATTAAAGAAAATCTTAGAGGCTTAGCTACGTGTATTTTCTATACTTATATTATAAAGAGGAAACATTTGTTTGTATTGAATAGGCTACGAAATTACAAAATCGATTTGGATGAAATTTTGACAGATTCTTTGAAACCCCAGGAATGTCATAGGATAGTTTTTATCCCGAAAATCCTACCGGAACGGAATATATACGCGGTTGTAACTTCAAAGCTCAGCTAGCATGTAAATACATATACATATGAAATTTTACATTTTAGACACTGATAAATAAAATAGTCGTCATTTTTTTATTAATAAATAATTGATGAGAATCGAACTCACTGTCACCCTATGAACCAAACTAATAGCTAAATGACAATACCAGTAGAATAACAAATTAAACACTCATTCGATAAACTGTCCAATCAATCCCCAGAGCAACCCCTGATCAAACTCCGCTTAAACAACCCCATTATCAAATTATGTTAAAATATTTGCACAGTAAAATAAAAAACAGGGCTAAGTAAGGGAATAAATGTATAGAGCGCGCAATGCTATGGTTTTTATAATCTATGCACACGGTTTGACTTGCGTAGTTGCGTTGTTTGACGACCCGAAAGGCGCAGTGGATGTGGCAATGGTAATAGACCATTAGCCATAGCGCCGGAGGCTGAGGGTTCGATCCTCACGGGTAGAAAATTATGATGTGATGAACATTGTAATTTTCTACTGTTTGGCTTTTTATATATCCATAGTATAATGTATTTACAAAAAAAGTATGTATAAGTATGTCTATCAGTTATCTAGTATCCATAGTACAAGCTTTGCTTAGTTTGGGACTAGATGGCGTAGTGTTTATTGTCTCAGAATATTTTTAGTATATAATATTATAAATACAAAAGGTGTAGATTAAGATTAAGATGTGACATCATAATGTTATTTTATTGTAAGAGTAACATTCACTAACGGAACGAAGTATTAGACGATAGTGTTCACACCCCTGCCTACGGTTCATACTCCCGCTCTATACCCCATTAAACTCTACAATCGTAAGCCCTTGTCAATTACTGTGATTAATGAAGTCGGAATATTGAAACGTTTCAGCTAGGATATAACTTTGTAACGGTATTGAGTTTAATCGTGTTCAGAAATTATGTATAAATTACTTAAACTTTTTCGATACAAATTCTTCGGTAATATTAATCCTACTAAAATAAATGCGAAAGTTTGCGAGGATGTATGTTACTCTTACGCAAAAACTACTGAACTGATTATGATAAAACTTGGTATACATATAGGTGAGGGTTCACAATAACATATAGGCTTTTAATCCCGTAGTAGCCACGGGATCAGAAGTTACTCGGATGAAACCGCGGCGCGTAGCTAGTAAATCAATAAAATAATATTACTTTAGTTTGGGAGAAACTAAATCTATAAGCTAAACCTGCCTGCACACTTTTTACATGATTTATGAATAAGTGTTACGTTAATTTAATTTCCATGCAATAAATTAATTCCATTATTGCTAATATATTATTGTCACAAACATATATATTAATCACAGTAATCATTTATGACTAAGCCTATTTCAGATAGGTGATCTACCCACGCACTTGGGACCTAGGTCTGCTAATAAATGTGAAATTCGTGTAATATATAGGAAATATCCTATCTTAGGATATAAACCTTCCATCATGATTCTATGCTAAACAAAATAAATAGACATATCGAATACTAGCCGATCGCGCGGCTTTGCTTCCGTAGTGTTATATATATCTATACTAATATAATATATATAATTTGTGTATTATGCAAAGATTAAATGATTTATCTATCTATGTAATATTATTAAGAGGAAACCTTTGTATTTTCGTATTTTTGTATGGTTGTATTGAATAGGCTCAAAAACTAGTAGACCAATTTCAAAATGTCTCTTACCATTACTTAGAAGGATTCTTCCGAATCTGTATAGGCTATATTTTATCCCGGAAAATAGTATATAATAATATTATGCTACGGGAGCGAAGCCGCGCGGATCAGCTAGTAGCCTATAAAAGACAAACATCCAATCTTCACTATTTATATTAAAATATTCGACTCCCACTAAGCAACTTTTATAACAATATCGTATGTAATAGATAGCTAGCGATAATCACACATTAATTGTGGTTCTTGGCTCATTAAGGCCGATCGGGTTACATACGCTGATAATCGTCTAATGATGCACTAGTACGCAAAACCGACTCAAATGACGTTTTGATATAAATAACTAGAAAAGTTTTTGGTAATGTACAATACAATACAATACACTTTATTTAGCACCACAATTTTAAAACATAGGACATTTGAGGTATAATAAAACAACATTTAAGTATGGGCTATAAAGGCGGCCTTATCGCTAAGGAGCGATCTCTTCCAGGCAACCTATCGGTCGGAATTAATGCACATAACACAAAAAGATAGGTGGCGCAGAAAGTCATAAATAATATAAAAGGAAAATTATAACTTATAAATATATATTTAAATAGTGTTTTAAACTAAATAATATATATATACAGATGCTACTATTATATTAATTAAATTTGGGGGAAATCGTTGGTGAAACGCACAGTAAAACTATTATT
The DNA here is from genome assembly GCA_001586405.1 of Phoebis sennae. NCBI lineage: Eukaryota > Metazoa > Arthropoda > Insecta > Lepidoptera > Pieridae > Phoebis > Phoebis sennae. The sequence goes on along the minus strand of LQNK01000604.1, from coordinate 66,473 downwards.
AAGGTATCGTCTTACGGCGGTTTTCAGTAATCTATCTATCCCTTGTTTTGCTTACTAAAGTCAGACAAATCTATCTATTTGCACTTACTTTGATTTCAATATCCTAACGACGGATACATTTGCTATGACTTTTGTCTATGTATTGTCATATAATTTGACATAACAATCTATCCATAATCATTGATACATTATTGAAAATGGCCGCTACTAATCGGTATTCAAATCAAATCTCAGTTTAATGTTGAAATGATTATTGTTTATGAATACGGGTAAACTCATATTTAAACTACAAACTTTCATCTTTTAGGTAGGATACCTTTGATAAATGCCTTCAATCGGTTACAAATTAATAATATAGAAAGTCCTATACATTAATATTAATTTATTTAAATGAGAAGCTGATTTTGTTGGCGCCACTAGATGTTAATACGAGACTAGAATGACCATATTTGGAAACCGCTTTTGACCATAAAATTACTTTTTTATTTCTAATAAATTTAAAATTTACATTTGATTATGTTACATTAGATTAAGATGTGTTAATTGTTAGTGGACCGTTATAAATTAATATTCAAAAGGGAACTCAATATTCTATCGCAAAGTGTATGGAAGTCAAACTATTCAAGGCGCGCTCAAGTAACTCTCACATTGACACCGTTATACGACAGGATTTATTGGGTCGTGTCGGAACAGTAAAAGATTTTTTTCACAGAAAAGACATCCTTTTAATACACACCTCTTTATCTGTAAGTATGAAAAGTTTACATACGTGAATTTGAATTATACAATTATAGAATCGAACTATACAATAATGTGTTCTTTAACTTTGGCCCATAATATTACTATGCAAAAAGTTATTTTTATTAACAGTACTACCGATGAGTGAAATATTGCAGGATTTTTATTTTACAAAAGCGGGTTCGATTCCTGGCTTGGTCAATAAATTTTTCAAAAAAACATGCAGTCTTTATTTTCGTCAAAATTTGCTTCGAAACTCCTATTAGCATTGTTTAGTATTTAATCCTATTTAAAAATACACTCTGTATATCTGTTTATTAATTCTTCTATTCCACGTTTAAAAATAAAAGCAGGAAATCTATACAATAGGAATACTAACAAGTTTTAGAACGGAATATGTAAAAGAATAATCAATTTCACCCGTTAAAAATAGCCACATTCCATTTTTACAAAGAGTTCCAATAAAAAGAACACGCAATATAAAATTGCTCCATTTCTATGGATTCCAATGGATTCCATTCATTTAAATCAGAGGTTCCCAAACTGTGGTCCCCGCAAATGCCAAAAAGTGGCCCAAAATTTACAAAATTTATCCCTTCTCCCCCCCCCATTATGTCTAGTGCTTTGCTCCAAGCTAGACCTCGCTTTGTAATGTATGAATCACCCCCCTATACTCGTTTCCGGGGAGGTAACTGATTTTGCTCATTTTTGTACTCAAGATTTTTCTTTATCTATACTTACATACATAATCGCCTGGTAATATTGAACTTGAAAAATCGCTTCGCTCGGTGAGCGAGACTTGAAACAACGCTTACACCGAATTTATTTAATAAGTAGTTATTTTGGCCAAAAAGTCCGTGAAAGGGTTTCACTTATTTCACGCTAATACTAAATACCTACTTAGAGCTTGTACCTGCTAAAAATCCTGATATTAAAATGGTTTCCGGCAAAAAAAGGTTGAGAACCACTGAATTAAATAAATCGAACACATGTAAAGAGCAGTTCCAATTTCAAATTTTCAATCATGCATTCTAATTTTGAAATTAAGTTATTCTTATTCCAAATTCAAATCCTGCCAATGTTATAAATGTGAGAGTTAGAGGAGATGTATGTGTGATTCTTTTACGCAAAAACTACTAAACCGATTTTGATGCAACTTGGTATACATATAGGTAAGGGCTTAGACTAACATATAGGCTACTTTTAATCCCGGAGTAGCTACGGGTTACGCGGGTAAAACCACCTAGTATTATATTTAATTTTGATATGGGAGTGAAGCCGCGGGAAACAGTTAGTCTGATAAAACTGTTAAGGAGCACGTAGTGATACTTGTATTGCGAAATCCACTCGAGGTTGTGTTCATTGTTTTTTAGATAATAAATTTTATTCTAGGCCGCGTGGCTTTGGGGCTTGTCTTTCGAATGTACATTTGTATAAAAAAGCCTTATAAATAATTAGTAATATACTTTATTACTGTCTCGTTGGTCTAGTGGTTGCATTGGCATAAATATAGGCAAAGGTTCAGAATAACATATAGGCTACTTTTATTCCCGGAGTTGCCACGGCATCAGAAGTTACGTGGTAGAAACCGCGGGGTACAGCTAGTTTACTAAATGCGAGTTTGTGAGGATGTATGTTTGTTACTCTTTCACGTAAAAACTACTGAACCGATTATGATAAAACTTGTTCATATAGGTTAGCGTTCAGAATAACATATAACATCATTTTAATACTGGAGTATGTCAAAAATATGTTTTGATTTCTAAATAAAAAAAATATATTTTACGGTAAAGTCTTCAGGAATTTATAAATTCGTCAGAGGAAATATCTTTACCGACATTCTAGTAATTTTATTTTATGTTTAAACACATTAATATTTAAATACAACAATTAACAGACCATTAGCATTATTATAAAAATGTACGGAATACTTATTAATGTTGAATAATTAATTAATTTCATTATTTGAGGTCATTTGTTTTAGTCATTACACACATACTAAATTTTTGCATTCAATTAATAGAAATAAAAATATTTTTACGTAATTTAATTTTTAATTGATATTTTTTATGTTTAACTCAACATATTATGATAATACAGTAATTTGAATAAATAATATATTGCACAAGGCCTTATAATTTTTGACATATAAAAAAAAACTTATTTTGAAGAACTGTTTTTTTACACACTATTTGCTAGGAATCGAACCTAGATTTCGCTATCAAACTGTTTACATTTTCTATCTTTCGACCTACCCTCCAAATAAATATACTTATCTAAAGATAGCAAAATACTGTTAAAACAAGAGGATAAGGCAAAGGAAATAGATAATAACGTTTCTTAAAAGATAAATAAATTAGACAACACGAAAGATAAGGTTCATTAAGTAAAAAGAATTGGCGTAGTGGATGCAGCAACGATGTATTGCGCCGGAGGGTGTGAGTTCGATTCCCACGAGTAGAAAATTATGATATGATGATATTGTAGCTTGTTTGTTTGAATGCGCTAATCACAGGAACCATTGGTACCTTAGTCCATTAAATAAGGCATGGTTGCTATAAACGACGGAACATCATAGTAAAACAGATACGAATCGTTTTCATTCCCTAGCGGTTATAATCAACCAATCGTAACCAAGTTTTGGTTATGTTAACGCCACGTTTATTACAGATACGCTTTAGACCTACGCCTAGTAGGATATTGTACTGTCCGTAAAAAAAACGACTCGCTCTAATTTTATAGGAACTTGGCATAAATTAACGCGTGAAACATAGTTAAATATAATAAGTTTTTTGTATTTATTTCGATAACGTTATTCCAGTTAACAAATAAACTCTTCCAAAGCAAATTGCCTTAATTCCACGTAATTACGACCCAGTAATAGATCTTAATACAATCCAACCAACTAACGTGACGACTTCGAATTATCACTATTATCATAACACGACTAAATTATAAACCACTAAAAACGTATTAAAAGCAACGACCGACGGGCACTTCCATTTGGCCGGTTTATACCCGAATTTAATGTTGAACACGCAAGATGTTATCTTCAATGGTTACGAAATGAGATTTAAAATAAACCTTGGTTTTAAGGTAGATGTTGGAGATAAGATGTGGAGTTTAATATACGTTGGTTTGTTGTTAGAATAAGCAAGGAAGCGATTTTTGGATTTTGTAAGCACAGGAAAGATACAGGAATTTGTAAGAAGCATGCTTTCGGCAATCGTTCTTTCCGATATTTTGTGTTTTCTAAAACAATTACTAAATTTATATCGCTATATAATAAATTTTAAGTATATAATAAACGAATTTCAAATTAAATTTTGTATCCATTTAGGCTTCACTTCCGTCGCATAATGGTATAATATGCCTATGTTAATCGTGGGTAATTCAGCTTTCTAATGCAAACATTTTTAAAATCAATCCAGTAATTTTTGAGACATTACAATGGAACAAACAAAGTTTTCGTCCTTATAATATTAGTGTAGATTAGCTTGATTATAGATTTTTTTTGATCTATAGTACCCAAATATTGCGAGCGAAGCAGACAGAAGCTAGTTAAAATAATTCAAGTACTCTATTAAAGTTACCCATCGTCCAGAAAACATCTTACATCAAAACCGCAGTAAAACTCAAAGAGGAATCAAAATAAAAATGCATTATAATATTTACGAGGACGTTGAAATACACTGAATTTAACAACCAGTTATATTTATTCCAGATTTATTATAAAAGATGTATATAACTTTTAATGTATATATAACTTTTATCGCGTTTTTATGTGTCACTTTTAAGTAACTCTTATTTTTACGATCTCGACGCCGTATTAATGTCCGTTTTGACAAACTATTTTCAAAATAATTGTGATAAACGTGTCGCTTCGTTTTTTAATTGTTTTTATGTTCAAGTGCTTTGAGTTTTGACAAATTGTTCGATATATTAAAGACGTCAGCTGCAGTTTATTGGGATGAACGGAAACATTTTTATTTGCTTTATCACGTTTTAATATACTTTGAAATGACAGCGTGAAATTTTCTGTATAAGTACGGCTACTTGCTATAATATAAGCGACTACCCGTGGCTTCGCTCGCGTAAAATTAGTGGTATTTTAAATATATATATGTGATATATATTATAATTACAATTCAATGACATTATTATTTTTTAATTTACTACAACCGTGCGTATATAAATTTTTGTTACATTTGTTAACAGTGTAAAAAATATTTATTTAACTGCCTTATAAAAAACATAAAAGAATCATCAAATGTACAAAAAGATTTACGATCGAAAATGGCATTATTCATTTAGTTAGTTCCCAAAAAATATCCATTGTTCGTTTGTCTACGGTCTTTTCTAAATCTAAAACTTTTTTCGGATAAAGAATACTCAAACACATTATCTTTTTTGATAAATTTAATCATGAATTAAAATTCAAAAACGTGTAAAAATAAATAGCATCAAATCGCTTACGCTTCTCCAACATAACCACATTGTTATGCGTGATATTTTTAATGAAGATCTTGAGAACAGTACATGTTATTACCTGAATCAGTGGAATAATTACCGCGTTTACACCTTTTAATTATATTTTACGTATTCTATTCGGCCTTAACCTAATTAATCCAATATTTGATACATTTTATTTTGAATTAAAACTTTAATGTTTGTTTTATTGTAAAGTCTTAAAGCGGTATATAGAATATTTTAGAAAACGATAAACTAAATAGTTGATTTATTTGTATAATACACTTCACTAAGTTCCACAGTTATTTATTTTCTACACTATATTAAGTATTTACACAAACTTAGTAGTACAGTAATATTGAAGATGGTGTGTAAAGTAGGTATTTTAAATCGGTGTCATTTGTGCAGTTCCATCAAGTAACAATACAAAATATAATTTAACTGAACACTGGCAAAATTTAAGAAATATCTTCTCTACAAATCCAATTCAAAGAAGCGAGACCGGTCATAAACAAACATCGAACTTTTACGGGATAAAACGCAAACATCCACTAATTAATAAACATTATAAAATTGTCACAGCAAATTATAATCAACTACACCGTATTAAGGTCAAGATTAGCTTGACCTCACGAGCGGATAATCAGATGCAACACCCACGTGCTGGCCGTAGACCATAAATGGATGGGGTCAAGTTACAACCGCTGTATAGCTATTTCATTATTAGCGATCATTTAAATATCATACACTAGATTTAACTCGCGGCTTTGTTTGTTAATGAAAGTTCTAGTTAAATTTAATATCAATTTTATTTTGCTTTATTACACTATTGCTACTGCATGCAAAATTTCATCAAAATCTGGTTAGT
>LQNK01000604.1:47287-59242 GCA_001586405.1 Phoebis sennae | reverse complement strand
GCTATTTCATTATTAGCGATCATTTAAATATCATACAGTAGATTTAACTCGCGGCTTTGTTTGTTAATGAAAATAGCTAAGTATCATTTAAAGTCAAAGTCAAAGTCAAAACGTTTATTTTCCAAATTGGCCTCTTTCGAGGCACTTTTAGAACGTCATATACATGTACATAATATTATATATTTTTTTTATTTACCACCGATTCGGAAGGTAAAATTTCTTTATTCCTCTTTATAAACTATTGCTACTGCATGCAAAATTTCATCAAAATTCGGTTAGTTGCCGTATACAAACACTCAAACATTCATATCTACCCTAATATTTTAAAGAGAAAAGATTTGATTTTTTGTTTCACCAAAACTACAAGGCGATTTGAAAAATCATTTTACTGAGACAATCCTCTATTGTCAATGATGAACATTGGCTATACATTATATATATAACATTATATTAGGACGAAGCCACGCGGAACAACTAGTTTATATTAGTAGAATTACTATTCCTACAAAAACAAACAAACCGTTAAAGCATTTTAATTCCCTTCATCAAGCTGTAGTTAACGGTAAAAACCCTTACCTACACCCAAACCCTAATGTTTCAAGTAACATTATACACCATTAAATAAATTACATAAAAACACGATTTTAAAGGAGCATTATCCGTGTTCACTCTTCAGAACTTGGCTTCCTTATATAACACTTATTGCTTATATGATACTTATACGTTCTTATATTATACTTATATCGTCGTAAATTCATGTAAATGCGCCGCGTATAAAGGATTTTTTGTATTTAGATAATGGTCCCTTTCCTTGGAGGTTAATTCTTTGTTTTTATGATATGCGTGACTTTTAACGTCTCTCAGAGGTTTTATTAAGATGCGGCGTAGAAATGGTGTTTTCGGTTGAGATGTTATCGTGTTTGTGGTTAAAATGAAGTGGGGTTTTTTAAATAAAGGTTAATACAGCAGGCCTTTTTAATAATTTTATTGTATGATACTAGATTTTGTTCATGACTTCACTTGTAGTAGCTGGGGTAAAAAGCATTCTTAATATTAGTCTAGATTCTAATTTGGTGCCAAATTCTTACGTGATTGAGTAAGAAATAAGCAATCACATCAGTATCATTGTAAGTAAGTTCGCAAACCCAACTCATAATTTCAATATAAACAAAAAATATTTCATATTCTATATTAACTTCGCCACACATAAAAAATCACGTACCCACATAAACACGCTTCAATGTTGCCATGTGGAAAACAATTTCGTATAACTTTCAACGACACCATATTTAACTGGCAACCCTGAATAGCTAAGGGATAATATTCGGATAATATATGTTAGGGTTATAAGGTTTTCTTTGTGTTCATAATATTTCGTTTAGATATTGTTTCTATGGCTTTTGTGAGCGATATAATGTTGGAAAGATTGTTCTCTGATATAAATACTGTTATTGAAATTGAATTGATTTCTGTGTGTTTGTAAAAACATTTTTCTATACACGATTTGGTTGTTTCTTTTTTACGTTTAGGGTGAAATAAGGGTTGCATAAAAAATTTAAAAAGTTATACATTATAAAAGTTCCATATATAAAATACACTTTCTAATGTAAAAATATTCTTAAAACTAAAATTGTTATTTCTTGCGATATTTTTTTTCTAATACTAGCTTTTTTCTCAGGATATTTATATAACTGTTTCTAAATGACATTAAAACCGATCTAAAACTAGTTTCTAATAGTATTTTAATAGTTTGTAATTTGAAATATTATGTCGGATGTTATAAATAATAGTAAAATTATATTTTATAGGTAATGGCTTCCGTTTAAAATAAGCGCGCTTTTAGTGTTTTCTCGAGGTTTATTTTTTTTAAGGATTATTTCGAATTTTACCGTATTAGTTCTTAAATTCTATGTTAATTTGAGAGTGGGAGTCGACTTTCAACACAAATGGGGCAAGTACTGGAGAAGCTTTTATACAAAATTAGCAAAAGTTAGTTTCATTTTGAATTTTGATTGATTGTCAGAGTCGAGATGGCCTGCTGAGTGTATATTTTTAAATAAAAATGTTTGTCATATTGTGGAGTACTGTTAATCCGATGTTAATAAAATTTTGTAGACGAATAGTTTGGACAAAAGGCAATCTTGACTTCGTAGATGAAATCGGTAGGTTATACAAATATATTAAATGAAAGGTCTTGTTCGGAGCGAGCTACTAGTACTTTTAAGTTCTTCTCTATTTATATCGTCCATATTTTTCCTGTTGCTTTTTCTTATAGCGAGGACCTACGATACAAAATCTAGTGTCTCATATGCTCTTTTTTTAATCCCTTCAAAGTTTGTTTTTAGCAATAATTGCACTATACAGAGTGTGTTTTTGTACTGCGTAATTTTAATGACTTGTAAATTTAAATTTCGATTTGCCGACAAACGGGATACGGCGCTTACTCGATTATACTATAATATTCAAATTAAATGACGTAAGATAAGTTCAACGACCGGCCAAATTCTTACAGATCTCCATTTAAACCTAGATATTGACATGTAAAAACATGATAAATCTATGTATCCGCTTACATTATTCATAGTTTATGCCATATGGACTTGTGAATGGGTCCCAGTTATATATTCATGTATGTGTCCATCATTTTATAAGTGAATAAGAGCAAACCACGCGGAAACGTAACGTTGCGATGTACGTTTCTGATCGATGCATTCAAATATAAACAACATCCTGTATCATGCTTGGGTATTACATTTAGTTTTGTTTACAGAGAGTAGAGAGTAAGTATAGAAGATTAGTAACGTATAGTATGTTACCTGCCTCGTTGGTCTAGTGGTTGCATCTTTGACTACAGATCGAGGGGTCCCGGGTTCGATTCCCGGGTGGGGCCAGTAACAGCCCTGAGTTTGGACGTTGGCGGTGTTGGAACACCCCCGTGCCTCGGAGAGCACGTAAAGCCGTCGGTCCTGCGCCTGATCTCTCTCCGGTCGTGACGTTATGCCGTCCCATCGGGTTATGAGAGTAAAAGGAAAAGAGAGTGCATCTGTGTTTGCGCATACACTTGTGCACTATAATATCTCCTGCGCAGCTGGCTAGTCTCTGTTGAGACTTGTATAGCTATTATAGTATGTTACTTTACTAATCTTCTATACTTCCTTGATCCTTTCTTATCCTCTTCCCTTCCTTAAAGCCGACAAGGCATCTGCGACACTTATGTTTCAGATGTTCATGGGCTGTAGTCAGTCACTTAACATCAGGTGAACCGCATGCTCCACTTGCCTGCTATAACATAAAAAAAAAATAATCCTTACGTATATTGTAAATGCAAAACTGTCTTTCTCTTCTTCCGCCTAAACTACGGAAGCGATTTGGATGAAATTTTGTAGAAATTTAGTCCACACTTTGCTCAGTTTGGGATGGCGTTGTGTTAAATGTCCCAGAATATTTATTTATCTGTGGAGTTATTGATGTAAGAAAATTTTAGAATTCAGTGTAATTAATATATTTTTCTTATTTACAGGTAAGAGATACAAGAATGTAATAAGAATGTAAGGAGTAAGTCCCAATATTTTAGAATGAATATACACCGCAATTGAATCTTAATTGACCCATGCTTAAAACAATACGAATGGTCCTTTGAATATAGATCGAGAGGTCTTGGGTTCGATTCCCCAGTGGTAAAAAAATAGATTTTACTAAAAAAAGTCTCAATAGCCTTAAGTCTGGAAGTTGGTGGTGTTGGAACACCCCCGTGCCTCGGAGAGCACGTAAAGCCGTCGGTACTGCGCCTGATCTCTCTCCGGTCGTGACGTTATGCCGTCCCAACGGATTATGAGAGTGAAGGAATAGAGAGTGCACCTGTATACTTATGCACTATAATATCTCTTGCGTATCTGGCTGATCTTTGATGAGATTGGCCGCTATCGGTCGGGGACGCATCATTCTTATTATTAGCAGGCTATTCAAACATTTTTTCACCGTTTCTCAAAGTTTATTTGTGATATTCAAGATTTGTGATGCCAAAAAAATTTATTGTTTGTTTGAAAGATCTCCACCAGACAGCCGTCAGACAAAAATAAAAACGTATGTATATATCGAAACTATAAAAAACTTGATTAAAATTTATGTCGTAGGTATGATAAGATTTAATGTATTGGAAACCTCCTTTTCAAAACCGCCTAAGCAAGATAATAATCTGACTAAAAATAAAAATCCGTTTGAACAAAATTATTATTTTTTAGATATTAACAGGAGGTCAATAACCTCATTATCAGGCGGTAAAATATAGGACATTTTTGCAAGCTGTTAGATTTCGTCATTCTGCGTAGTTTTTTATACTTATTGTCACATCTTGTGTTTTTTTTATTTTTTTTTTAAAGAAACACTTAACAAAATTCTTAAAAAAGAGTTTTAGGCTTACTGACACCTTTTGTTTTCCTTAATTTTTAAATTTGTTTTGTTATGTTGCAGAAACACTTCATAAAATCCTATAAAAAGTATTTTATTTAATATGGAAAGTACTCGCGTTGAAACAAACACAAGGAAATAGTACATTTTTAAATTTCAAAATAAAATTGAAATTCCCAAAAAAAAGAAACTATTTCGCAAATAAATACAGGAAATTGTGCGCAAAAAAATAAATATAAATCAACTACAGCTAATCGTTATCACGTATAAAAATGAAGCGATTAGAACGTAAAGTCATTGTCTCTTAATCAATTATTTCACGATCAAATTAATTATTACAACAGTACCTACTAGTAATAAAAACTTGTGTTTTTAAAATCGCTATAATATTTTTTACATTTCATCCGTTTTCAAGATTGGGTTTTAATATTTCAAGTAATTATTTTAAAAAAAAGCTCTAGCTGTTCCGTTCGGATTCGCTCCCGTAGTGTAATGTATAGCCTATGTTACTCGTGGGTGATGTAGCTTTCGATTGGTGAAAGAATTTTTAAAATCGGTCCAGTATTTTTTGAGCATTCATTACAAACACAGTTTTCCTCTTTATAATATAGCTGATTCGCGCGGCTATATAGCATATTAAATATTAATTAGAACCAAGAAACTAACAAATTTATCCTCTAATATTTACTTGTTTCAACGCTAGTACTTTCCATATTAAATAAAAAACTTATAAAGGATTTTATAATATGTATAGATTTAATAGAATAACCCAACCATCTACAACACACACAAACATCCAACCAATACCATACAACCTTTCAGGCACTTGCCATCCCTCCTCGGGGTTAGAGGTCTTTGCACTGAGGACGGCTGTTGACTCTGATTCACATTCAGAATAATTGTTTGATTTTTAAATTTAAAAATAGCATCACAAAATCAATTTATATATTACTAGCTGATCCGGATTCCGTAGCATAATATTATTTATATAGCCTATAATATATAGCCTATGTTAATCGTGGATAATGAAGCTTTTGGATGGTGAGAAATTTAAAATCGGTCCAGTGGTTTTTTAGCCTATTACAACTAAACAAACAAAGTTTTACTCTTTATAATATTAGTGTAGATTTAAATTTATAATTATTGATCGAACATCCATCCAATAGAAGGTTTCGTCCCTTATTAAATGTTGAATATTCCCTTTTAAAATAAAATAATTTAACTCCAATCAAATATAATTATGTCCTACTTCGAATAATTAAAATGATTGGCAAACTGTTTGAATCATTCATACACTTAACCATCCATACAATCATCCATCCATACAATCAAATATTCCACGGGGTATGACGAACATACATTTAATATTGCAGTGGATGTATGGTTGTACAAACATACAAAAATTCATACAACATTTAATATTGCAGTGGATGTATGGTCGTACAAACATACGAAAATTCATACAACATTTAATATTGCAGTGGATGTATGGTTGTACAAACATACAAAAATTCATACAATATTTAATATTGCAGTGGATGTATGGTCGGACAAACATACAAAAATTCAGTAGGTGTCATCTCAGGTCAGGTCTTTGAACTGTCGGAGGACGGCTGTTGACTCGGATTGTAAATTCAAAATATTTAATTTACATACTGAATCTCGATTGTTGCTACGGTGTTTTGATCGGGTGGTGTCTGAAATTGATGGACCGATTTTGATAATGTTTGTTGTTAAAAAAATAAAAACGAGTTATATGTTAAATTAAAACGTAAGTTAGGTATTTTTTTTTAAATTAAAATTTGTTTGGTAAACATTTATAGTTTTGTTTAGGTCTATTTGTGTTCTATTTCTATTCTAAATTACTATATACATAAAAAAACATTGTTTCGATCAAATTTTTTTTCAGTGAGTACTTATTATGCAAAAACTATGAAGTTTCTTAAAAATAATCTTTTTAAAATTACCTCTTTGTATATGATCACTTCTCATATTTCAATCTCAAAAGATAACTGTTTTATGTATATTTGTTTTCGTTAATGTCTAAGGGTGTTACTAGGGTTGTCAAACATAAATTTTAATACCTTGTTATAGACATAGTATCTATTTAGAAATACTGACATAATGCTTATTTGTGCTGTTTAAAAAACCTTCAAATGAATTCAGAATACTGAACTTTCAAGTACAATAATATTATGGATAACGTGCGAAATATGAAAAGTATCCTTTATGTTAGCATTCAATTGCCAAAAACCATCAAATATAACACAAAATTAAGCCGACTTCCTTTTTTAAACCGGATTCCAAAAAAGGAGTACCTTGCGATCGTTTTTTCGTATTTATTATTAAACGGGTTTTCATACTATTAATTGCAATGTGTTTCGTACAGTGAGCGGGAGCTCGAAGGCCCGTTTTCCCATCCCATTCATCTCCCAATTTGTCCGTATCCCCTTCTTTCAAGCCGGCACTGCATCTCCGACACTTTGATGTTGTAGATGTTCATGGACTCAGTCATTTAACATCAGGTGAACCGCATGCTCCGCTTGCCAGCTCTAACATAAAAACTTGACATCGACAGCCCTAGGTGTAACGATCTCTTACCTTTCCAAAGTTCAAAGTCGGGTAAGTAACCTCTGGGAACCTGTCTCGACAAATATTTACTAACCTTGATGTTTATTCTATTATATTTTATTAAAACACACCCCTCGGTTCGATGGTTAGCGTAGTTAAATGGTTCATCAATACAAGGTTCAATTCCATTGCTATAAGAAATTACAGTTGCAGTATTTAAATATTACTAACAATGTAATGTTTTTTTTATAAATTTGAAAATGTGTAAGTTAACACACAAAAATACATGAACATAATTAGATGGAATTTACATCAATTAACCAAAAAAAGTATTAAAAAAAAAATACTTTTTGATAACGATACCAATATCACGATCAAACATACAAACCACAATTATTCATTAAACACTAAAAAACGAAACAATTACTAGTAACCTATGTCAATGTACAATTAACCGACTACAAAAGTTCGTCAAACTTAGTTTTTTGCGAGCTCACTCCAACTGCAATTTTAAATTATTGTATGAATTTAATTCTAAAAGGGTAAAGACCTTTTGATTTATTGTCAAAGTTAACGGTGCTAAATATTCGTTGTTTTTGTAAATACATCTTTAAATAGATACTAATTAGCTAATCAAACAGATGATTTTTTAAATATTTTTATTTGCACCGTTATTGCAATTAAATTATAAAAGTATGTTAATTACATTTACAGGATGTGGTGTAACGAGTGTATGATATGGTACCTGCTTACCAAAAATATATTTCATGTTAAGTAAAAGTCGGTTTTCGAAATATTCAAATAAAGAAAAATTAAAACTGCAGATGAATTTTCTCAATCTGTTTTAGAAATCAAATGCCTGGATAATTAATACACTACCAAAACTGTATATATATAACAAATAAATATACAATATTTTAAATTTATAACATAAACTAGATTTGCCTCGTAGTTGCACCTATCATAATCAGAAAGAATGTTTCTAGTCTCTCCGATATTGGTATAGATATTAACTCTCATACTGATAGACCAATATTAAATGCAACTTATAGGCTACATTTTATTTGAATATTTTTAGGGGTGGATTTCCATGTAAACGGGGAGTAAAAAAATAAATTCGCGAATATATCATTAAATGAGGTATTATTGGATTGGTTAAAATAATAATAAAATAGTAATTTACCTATAATATTTTGCTAGTCACACCTAGAAACAGTGACAACTAGCGGAAAGATAGAAGAGTTATCAGATAAAGGTCCCGGTTATCGGCGCAAGTGGGTCGCTATCATTATTAATTTAATCATTTCCTATATTAATAACTAGTTTAACAGTTCGCGTAAATATACCATGTATATCCCAATAATATCTATGTTCTTCTACAACTATGTGTATGCAAAATTTAAAGAATATTGGTTTTAGTAGACAAAGCGGACATAGGTTAATATTAAAAAATAAAATTAAAATGAATATGGAAGGTACTCGCGTTAAAATAAACCCTAGAAAATGCAATTAAAATCATTTATTTAATTTCACAAAATTCTTCAACTACTGCTACTATTACTATTAATATAGTTTTAATACCCTAATCTTTTACGCAAAAACAACTTAACGGGTCTGGATGATACATTTCATTTACTTATATATTAGAATTTTTTTAACAATTATTTAGTGTTATTTCTAATTAATATTACTGTAAACATCAAGTCAGAAAAAATTGTACAAGAGAAACCGCGCACAAAACTTAGTTAACATTATTTTTTACGGTGTAAAAATTGTATCAAAAATACGAAAAAGTCAAGAAAAAGAGCAACACAATAACAGTTTAAGGAAAACCGGAAAAAACTAGTAACTTAAGGAAATTCGATGATTTCGCGAACCGTGCGTACGCGCATATCGGGTCAACGCTCTCGCCAGTAGACATTCGCGTAATTATTTATTATATTTAAATTTATTTATTTTTCCATTTTTGTTTGGGTTCATACGGTACGTATTCAAGTGAGTCATTTTGATTTTTAAATCACCTTTAAATGTTTTCCGTTGAATATTTTAATGTTTAGTGATTTAGTTATAGATTTTTAAATTAATATAAAAATAGTGTTTACTTGATTAAAATCCAAATAAATATTATTCAAAAATACAGAAATAAAACGAAACAATTTTTTTCTTACTGTCATTTATCACTAGAAAAATTTTAAATCAATTTTAAGATTTTTTTTTTATTTCGTACGCGGTTTATAAATATACGAGTTATCTTTAATAAATGTTTGTTTTTCACTAAACGCAAATATTTTCAACCTTTGTAGGATCATAATAATCCGTCAAATATTATCATTATATTTGTATTTCTATGTGTTCATCACGATAAAATTTCGTTAATAGATAGACTATTACGGCTATTATATAAATAAAATCTAGTCTAGTATATATAGACTATTATATTTATGACTAACTTGTAGCCATAAATACACCGTAAAATGTAAAAAATGGACCAAACTTTTTATTACCATATATCGAAAAACATCGCATCGGATCGGATCGTCCTGTAAGCCGGAGATTAACGCCGGTTATCGCGGCACGCAGCCGGTGATCGGACGGCGAGCTATCGGCGAAACGTCCGGACGCCATTTTTGGATTAAGATGAGTTGAGAGGTCAGGCTTTTTAGCCTTTGACAATGTTAATCTGGAGGAATTTTAATTTCTCTGTACTGATATTGAAACACTGAAGATTTTTTTTATGAACGCGATTATGTATAGAAAAATCTTTTGTGTTAGATTTATCATTAATCGAAGAAATGTATAGGTTATGTAACAATAATTTAAAAAAATAAATTAAATAATTACTACTCATAAATACTTTATAAAAAGCTTACATGAATAAAAATATTTTCTATTCTATTTTATTATTCTACGGGTGCGATACCGCGGTTAACAGTTAGTAATTCGTTGCTATGTAATAGCATTTAAAAATATATATAATCTTAAATTCTACTCCATTTAACATTTCATATTTGTAAAAGGACAATATTAAACTATAAAGTAGAAATTAAATATTGAAATTTATATTTCATTTAATAAGATTAAAGTTCCATATAATATACCTACTTCTATCTTTTCGTTAGATAATAAAAGGTTAAAAAGCAAGCTAAAATAAACTTTATAAAAAAATAAAATCATTTCTAAGTGCCTTCAATGCTCAAATCTCACTTTTTAAGAACTACCACTAAACCAATAAAATAAGTATAACAATTCTACTCCACTTTAAAAGTGAAATAAAAATACAAAACCCGCACAAAAGTTAATAGTTATGAACAATATTGCATTAACATTTCCAGGAAGTTTTCTTTTGCGAAGTTATTTATTTTCCGAAGTTGAGCGCAACAGAAGTGTAGGAAAAAAGTGTTCGAGACAAAAGTTGGGATATTAATCCGATTGTAAAGATGGCGGCTTGTTCATTTTGAAATATATTTTAAGGCGTCTGTACTTAGTGCAATATTTATTTTATAGAGATATGATAGTTTCTGTAATGAACGATGTTAGTCAAATTCAAATCGTTTATTTATCCAAATTGGCTTCTTTGAAAGCTCTTGTGAGACGTCACATATATATTTTATTAATATATTGATTTGTTACAGGAATTGGTTTAGGACCCAAACTAGGCAAAGCTTATATTTTGGGAAACCTCCACAAGCTTTACAAACAATATATTTTTTATTTCCCACCGATTCGGAAGGCAGTGTCTACTGAGAAGAATACAATCCTGTCAATACGGTTATCAGACCTTATTCATTTATGGATTATTTTTACAGTATGTCTTCAAGGGATATTTGAAAATATTATTATGAATTAGACTTAATTATTTCAATCAATTTAGTTGTTCGTTTGGCGTGTCTCGTATGCACTAAAACATAAATGTTTCGCGACATAAAAAGTAATATTTGTTGAAACAATAGTACCGATAGAATTATAACGGTGATTTTTCTATAAACATTTGTCTTATCAAAAAGATATATGTTTTGTATAAAAATACTTCAAACTTTCCCAAAACACTCGTTCCATCAAAATGAGTTCAGTATTACCGTAACATAACAAACACACTCGTATTAGTAATAACCGTTATTGTACAGAATAAAACTCCAGTCGTGACCCAACGATCACGAAGCGAAAATTTATGAACACCATTCATAAAAGCTTTAAAATAACTTTGACAATGACTTATTTTCCTTTTATATTTCTTTTTGATGTTAAAACGTTATATCCGAGACTTATTTACTAATATTTAGTAACGAACTTTGCCCTTTTACCTTTTACTTATACAAAACGCTAAAAGAGAAATAAGGGACATAGAATAGGAGTTAGATAGAAATAGATTCCGTTTATAAAATTTATTCAGCTCTTTTATATTTAAAATTTAAATCTCAGTTATTAATATTTTGATTTTAAAAAACATTTGGTAATATTATGAACCGTACATTTATAGAAACATCCACAAGTAAATTTTCCTTATTATACAAACACCTAATTTAAGATAAATAATAAAACCAAAACTTTTTGCAAACAATTAAGTAATTTATTCGCGGATTTATGAGTCTGAAGTAATTTAATTATTAATTAAAATGTTGCTATTTTAATAAGTTTCAAATAAAAATATAATAAAAGCAATATAATTTTCTATAAATAAGTTTATAACCGGACATTGCTCGCATTAGTTTTCAAATTGTAAATGCTTTTTTTAAGGTTAAATGGAATTAAATAAAACACTTATTTTTAAAAATTAAAAGCATAATTTCAACGGAAATAGGTTTTTCAAAGTCTTAATACTTCAGAATAAATATTTTATTATATGGTTTTGATATTACAATATGGAGTACTGTTCTCATCTCTGGGCGGGAGCCCCACAGTACCAACTCCTTCCTTTTGATCGCATCCAACGTCGGGCTGCTCGAATTGTCAATGACCGTAGGCTTTCCGGTAGGCTCG
>LQNK01000604.1:34137-47191 GCA_001586405.1 Phoebis sennae | reverse complement strand
TTTTACTACAATTGCAGGCAGACATTTTGACAGCGAGTAACAACGTCTTGTCTGGGAGCCTGAGCCGAGCTTAGCGCGCTCAAAGTGAATTCATGAATCATTTTATGCAAATATTCCACTTACAATTATGAGTGTTGGTCTTGTCACTATTAAATTCTAAATTTTATTAAAGTATTACAATATTATATGTGACTTATGGAATATTATATGTAACTTATGGTTTTTGTGGTTAGCTTTAGGTAAATGTATCAGAGTACGATAGCGTAACTTTTAAAAGTTCAGAATAAAATAAAAAAAAAACGAATGATTTATAGGTTCTTATATATACTTATGCCAACAGATTCCCTCGTGTTAAATTTGGCGTCTGTAGATCAATAATAACAGGTATCCCCTAATCCAGCTAATAGCCTACCTGTGCACGAAATTTTATCAAAATCCTTCAATTGTATCATGATTGGTACATAAATATTCAAACATTTTGCATTTATTAAGAAGTAGTCAGTACTAGATATGTGTTGGTCTTGTCTTTATTTAATTATAATAGAGTAAAGCATTAAGCACTATAATATCTCCTGTGCAATTGGCTAGTCTGTGTCGAGATTGGCTATCACTACCAAAGTAGGTTATGAAGACTTCAATATTGACAATCACTTATATAGCTTCTTATAAGTGTTAAATAACAATATATGCAACTTATAAGTTAAACAACTTATATTAGTTTATATGCTTATAAATTATAGTTTTAGCAAGACTTGTCTGGAAGTCTGAGCCGGGCTTAGCGTACTCAAAGTGAATTTTCATGAATCATTTATGCAAATATGAGACTTCAATTATGAGTGTTGCTGTAGTGGCTAGTAATTTGTGTAAAGACGAGGTCTTGGGTTGACACAAAGACTGACAATTGACGATTTCTTATATAATATGCTAAGTAAATATGGAGTTAGATAATTAAAGTAATCTTTATTCTGAATCTGTTGATATTGAGTCCACATTAAAATTGCAAAATTTAGGTAATAATCCTACTAATATTATAAATGCGAAAGTTTGTGAAGATGTATGTATGTATGTTTGTTACTCATACGTAAAAACTACTGACTCGATTACGATGAAACTTGGTCTTTTTCCTAACCCTCTATGGGTTAGGAAAAAGATATATCTTGTTAGATATGTATCTCTTTGTAATAATTTAAATATACGCTTTAGAAGTTGTTTGCCATTTATTTCTCGAAAAAATAAGTCTTTGAACATTAAACGGTGCAATGGACCATTTCATATTTTCATATACCTGCAATTCTTAGGCTTGTTTCACACTCCTATTAATATAATATAAATATTAATTTACTAGATAATTGACAAGTATTATTAACTAAGAGTTTGTACTACATAGCTTATGTATTATTACTGATATTTTTTTTATTTTCTATAGCTGTAAGTTCTGTTCTGATAATGCTAGCGTCTTTTGAATCACCCTCGAGATTTGCTTTCCTTTATCCAATGCAGTGCCTTGTAAAAATGTATACTTTTGTGCATGAAGTAGATTTATTTTGTATCCATTACATTGATCGATTTGCGAAGTTATGACTTTCTTGTATATTTCCTATAAATATATATATAGATTGATTCATAGGATGCTTCATATTGATAGAATTAGATATCATTTTTATCAACCTTTTTTGATAATATCCATATATTGGATATATTAAAGTATTTTAATTAATTATACTTATGTATTGAGTAATTGGGAAATAGAAATTTATTTTTTTCCAAATATAAAAGATACATAGGAGGCTAGATAAAAGGTACATGGCACATAGTAGAAAAACATATTTAAGAACGACACAGGAAACAGAAAAACAAACATTTATATGTATCCACAAGAAATTAATATAGCAGTTTCTATTAACTGTATAGTATACAGATAAAAAAAAATGTTATTGGGAAGTTTCTGTCGTGTCTGTCTGCCGTAAGAGAGTAAAAGGAATATAGAGTGCACCTGTGCTCGCGTACACTTGTGCTCTATAATATCTCCTGCGCAGCTGGCTAGTCTATGTTGAGATTGGCCACCATGGCTGGGGGAGCTATTATAATATAAGAAAAGGATTTTTAACGCATGTTGCCGCCGCGTCGCGTGCAAGAGTGTACAGCAGTCACAATGTTTCGTTTTGTGAAATTGGATGCAGACCAGATGGTGCTGTTTTATAGCGGGGTTATGGCCCATTCGGGGGTAACAAAGCCCCTAATTTAATTCTGTAAGTGAATACAATGAGCTATTTTTGCAATGTAAAGTTTGTTTTATTGCATTTATGCAATTTATAACCACATGCATTTTAAAACGTGATTGTAAATTGCCTTTATAAGTCAGCTGATTACAAGTTTCTGTTCACTTCGTTTGCGTTAAATTCGGGTCTATAGATTAATAAAAGTATCCTATCATCTAATCCCGCTATCTGTATACGAAGTTTTATCAAAACATGTTCAGCAGTTCCGATGTAATTGGCACAAAAATTTTAGAACGTTTTCAATTGTTATATTAGTAGGATAGTAAAGGTTCAGTGTTCTTAAGTGAAGATGCGTTTTGCGTAAAATACAAACATACATACTTACATAAACCGCTTGTTTATGTAAGTTGTTATTCATAGCTTAAAATTAACCTCGCTCATTGTTTTAGAAATAAAAGAAAATAAATAATAAAAAATAAAAATTATTTATTGCTTTTCTAACTAAACCAACTTAAAATAAACCAACATTATAACGGAGTTACACATTTTTAAATTTGATTAGCCGTGTGTTACCAACATCCATTATTAGTCGTAAAGGCTGCTATAATTTAAATAGGCTCAAAAACTACTGGACCGATTTTAATAATTCTTTCACCATACGAAAGCTACATTATCCACGATATAAATACTATAACATAGGCTTTATAGGCTTCATATAACATGCTACGGAACCGAAGCCGCGCGGATCAGCTAGTATTTTAAATGCTATAAATATAACATGCTACGGCTAGTATCATATAAATCTCTCAAATGATTACACTACAGAAATATCTCAAAAGACTCACAATAGCAAAGACCGTCTCAGTGCATATCCTCCCTAAACCAATCTTGTTAAAATTTAATAAAGCGTATGAGTTCTGAAAAATGAACCGCAAAGAACATTTAAGGCTGATATTATTGAATACTTCGTGTATTACGTTAAATTGTAGAGTGTAGTGGGTTTAATGCTTGTAAGATGTTGATAAAGAAAAATATTTTTGGGAGCATTTACAAGCAGACATACAAACATTTTTTAGAATTAATACTAGTGTAATATAGATAGTAGATACGTGGAGTGTATGTATAAAAAGAAAAAAAAAGAATAAGAGATTATATGGATACCAATTTTGTGATTGTTTGAGTAAACATATTTACATAAATTTATTACATATAATATAGTAAAAAAAATACCTAATCAGCTATATATCCTAAAAATAATAATTGAAATATAAAATGCAATGTAGAAGTTTAACATAAAAATGACTAAAACAAATGAAATATGACGAAATTGATGACGTTACAGTAAATAAACATTTGACTAACGCCCGGGACTTTACCGTTTAACAACCGATATTAAGAGCAAAATACTTTGTAATTGTGTATGAAAAATCAGTAACTATGTAATATTATGTAAATGACATTGGAATGGAAACATAACTTACTATTAATATTAATTACTACTCAATGATAATATAGAAATGCGAAACTTTGTGGGAATCTGTGTCTTTTTTTAGTCTTTCACACAAAAATTACTGAACCAATTATGAAACAATGAAAGAAAAGACATTTATTTTTAAAACACCACCAAGAAAAATACAGTTTACAAATAAAAAAAACAAGGTTGAACAAAAATTGGCGGAGTTCTCAAAAAAGGATAATCTTCAGTAACTTGGTATACATACAGGTAAAGGAATAACATATACTTATAATCTCGGAGTTACCACGGGATCAGAATTTAGGGGAGTAAAACCGCGGACCACACATATATTTCTTATACAACATAAGACTCCAGAGTAAAGGAAAAGCTGTAATCTCTGTAGGGATTGGCCACCACAGCCAAAATCTGTTAGGAGAGCTATATATATTTTGAATTATAACATTTTATTAGGAGAGCTATACATTTAAATGTAACATTTCGAACTCAATCGTTCACGATAAAAACTACAGTTACGTACCAGCGACCTTACCTCAAATCGACCGTCCGGAAATCAATAAGTGTCATATCAGCTGCATTGATAAGCTGATGCAGCTACTGTGATTCCGTTCTATTGGATAAGATTAGATAGCTCAGTTTAAAATTACCACACGTTGCTCAATCTTTTAAAATGACGGGATTTGACGGATCGTAATATTATTTGTTTAAGACTCGGTTTCACCGGCGTATATATCCCGTTCCTGTAAGATTTTCGGGATAAAAACTATGCTATGTCATTCCTGAGATTTTAAACCATCTTGGGAGGTAAGTCAGGCTACTTTCCCTGATTTAATTTACCTTTTAACAATTAAAAATTATCATCCGGTTAGATTGCATCAATCAATCAATCAATCAACAAATCAACACACCTAATTTTAAAACCATCTCAAAATTTAACTCAAAACATTTTTTTTCATTCCCTTCAATCATTCTTTGAAATCATTTATATTCAATATGGAAACTACTCGTTTAAAAACAGACACACTAATTAATCAGAAATCATTGATGAAGGTAAAAATATATAATATATCTTTAAACACACCTTATCTAAGACCAATAATATTAAAGATACAAACCAAAATTTACTATTCACCCATAATTCAAAGCCACAAGACATTACCTAAGTCGATTGCAAGAATGGCCATCAAACTCAATTCCGCTCAAATTAAATTCGCTAATGCCATCGTTAGTTGCAAACAAATTGGTCTCGATGCATCAGTTCCGAGCCGAGTCTCCGTCAAATTATTCACTGTACAACCCTACCTCGTGCAATATCTATACTAATATTATAAAGCTGAAGAGTTTGTTTGAACGCGCTAATCTCAGGAACTACTGGTCCGATTTGAAAAATTCTTTTAGTGTTAGATAGCCCATATATCGAGGAAGGCTATAGGCTATATATCATCCCGATACACCCACGGAAGCGAAGCCCTTGGGCGCAGCTAGTTAAACTATATTTCTCCAAGAAGATATATCTTAACGTATTAACAAAAACAATGACTTAGAGAACTTTAATCAGAAATAATTGGTGTAGGTAAAAATATTAAAAAACACCTTGTGTAAGATCAATTCTAGTATAAAGGATACAAACAAAAATTTACTATTAATGTTAAATTCATACAGCCCTACCTCGTGTAATATTAAATTATAGTTCCCAAGTAAACCATTTCGAAATGGAAATCGTTTCCAGCTGTACGTTTTGTCAGTCTCATAACAACTTTGCAGCTTTATCGCGTTTATTTTCAATAAGTCTCTGATATAAAATTCCGTTTGAGGACTCTATTAATGGACGTGCGCTATTTATGCATTTTTGCATAGAAATAAAAGTGGTCGACGCTACATGTTATTAATTTGCAGATTATGTTCTGAGATAATTTTAATAGCGGTGTTTGTGATTTGGCTAGCGTCGGGTTTTTGTCAAACGAAGTATCTCATTTTCACAAGCTTACATTCAAATGTTTAATAGAAACATTAATTATAATTCTTGGACTTTTGTTACGAATATAGCAAAACGACTGATAGTATTTAAATATAGTGTACTAGCTGATCCGCGCGGCTTCGCTCCCGTAGCATAATGTTTTAATTTTCCCCGTTTTTTTCACATTTTCCATTATTTCTTCGCTCCTAATAGTTGCAGCGTGATGTTATATAGCTTAAAGCCTTCCTCGATAAATGGTCTAATCAACACAAAAATATTTTTTCAATTCAACCAGTAGTTTCTGAGATTAGCACGTTCAAACAAACAAACTCTTCAGCTTTATAATATTAGTATAGGTTATTCTAATCAGTTATTTTTCAATTACACATTCTGGAGAATTGCCATGTATTAAAAAATCTAGTCAAGCCATTAATAACAGAGTCGCTCTCGACGGCTTGATATCCCAGTTAACAAACCCAGCTCTGACTAAATTTTGATATATGATCCGGGATCGCCTTGTCGCTCCTCGGGAAGAATTTATCGTGACACGAGCGCAATGGACAAAGCCGAGCCAAGTGTATGTAAATTTTATTAAACTGCTAGCGAAGAAAATTTAATAAATTCACATCATCGTACATCGCATAGCACTGGTTTTATCTACGAAACACGTATAACTATAAATCATAAATCATTCATTAATTTGTAATGTGAGTACATAAATTGAAATTATAGAAAAAACAGATCGTCACATTTTACCTTTGGCGGCATTCAAACGGTCATAAACAATAATAAAATTAATTAATTATAAATCATAAAATTATATTCTTACATTTACATTATACATTATTAATTTGGTATATTCTACAAGCACTACTATAAACTATATTATTAATTAATTTAGGAATTTAATAGACTCGCAAACGACGGAAAAAGTAAACCGAATTCTTACTGTTAATTTATTCCCGTTTTCGCGGCTGGATGTCATTTCATTTTGCGTTAAAACAACACGTTTATGCTTTTATTCCTCCGACCATAAAAGATATTTTCACTAAAACAGTTACTCATTCCAGGAGTCTTATATAAGTTCATCTGTAAATTTGTTTGCCTTTCGTAAAACAGTTAGTTATTTGTTTAAAGTTCGGACAGGTCCAGAACGGCGATAAACGAACAAAGTTGTCTCATTTGCCTCGAATTTAAGTGAATTACGTCCAAGACTGGATCCGAGACTTAAGGTGCTTCGGATCTCCCAAATCGGGACTTTCGAAAACTTTGAATTATAATACGGAATTGCCAAGTAGTAATAAAGACTGTCTGTTGTTTATGTTCGCTATCAAATGGAGATAGCACCGGCTTTACATCCCGGGCTTAAGTTAGTGTCATTGTTTTGTAACTTACAAGTCTAAGCGACATTTCACAACAGCGCTCCGCTTTAACATTCATGAATATCATTATACATCCCCTCCTGTTTTGAATATTGTGACTTCCCAAACGAACTTCGCCGGAGTTTTGTTTACGCTTATTGCGTTTTAGGCGACTTACCGACTGTTACACACAATAGTGAGATCTCAAGAGAATAAGTTAAAAGAACAGTCCTTGGATGGCAATAATCGTCTATTCGATTGCGAAGCTATCGCAGGCGACATGCAAAGTGTCGTATTTAAAAAGGAATGGAAGCAAACAAAAGACTTGGAGCACTCTTGGGTCCATTGAAACAAGTTTTCTCTATATATTATTGAGTTGCTTGAGTTAGTGAGTTTTAAAGTCGCTATCGATACTTGCTAGGCCGCGAAACAGCTAGTGGAATACTTGGCAAGACATGTCTATTTGTAAAATAAACTGGGCAATAGTTTGTCGCGTTCGAGAACGTTTTTTTATCATTGCTTTGTGTTTTTGCTGCAAAAAGTTCGAATCGGTTAACGTAATGTGTTTTTGATACAGTTACCTTGATTTAAACGAAAAAATGTCAATAGTATTTCGTAATAGATAGTTTTTAAGTGTATATCTACATGAGGTGTTTTTCGATCGTTATCATATTACAACAAAGTCAGTGCAAAATCTTGTTAAATTGATAGTAGATAAAGGCACCGACTTTGTATAGATTTCAACAGAAGTTATTTTCTACTTTTTAGAGCGAGGAAATCGGTTCTATTTTTGGCAAAAAAAAATATTTTTCCCTTTTTAATGTCCTGTGAAGGGTAATGCAAGTATCAGACTTGTACCAAAATTTTATGGGACCACAGTGGAACTTTACTCTTTCGAATGCAAAAATAATTTTCAAAATCGGTCCATAAACACTAGGGATATGCGGTAGCATACTTAAAAAAAAAACAGTCGAATTGATAACCTCCTTTTTTTGAAAGTCGGTTAAAAACAAGTGCGGAATTCAGTCGCAAATAGCACAAATACGAGCTTCAAATTTAAGCAGCTTACCCCAAACTCGGTTATAATTACCCAAACTTAAGGGATCCATAAAACCTTTCTAGCGAACGAATAAGAACAGGTAGATGAATAATTGCTCCGTCAAGCCTTAAGGAAATACGTTAAATATGGAGTTAATAAAACTGTGGGTCAAATTGGCAGTTGAGATTCAGGACCCTTCACAATTTTGACAAATAGTTGGACAGAATTAAAGGAAGTCTACTGCCTGATGATGAATTCTCGAAACCGTTTGTAATTAAATGTTTTTAAAATAAATAGTGTAAAAAAGTCTTTAATTCAATACTTAAAATGCATTTCCAGCAAGAAGTCACAATACAATCTATCAATTATAAATAGTTGGACTAATAAATTTCCATTGAAACTCTGGGTAACTTTCCTCGAAATGTTTTTTGAATTTGAGACTAACTAAATTAGTGCTAAGTATTAAATCGTGTATGACATTCGTATCTACAAACAATAATATGAGTTCTTACAAATTAAATGCTCCATTAACCTATTCAGAGACAGTACTGACCCGATTGGCCAGTGGATGTGGCAATTGTCTATTATGCTGGAGGGTGTGGGTTCGAACCCTAGTAAAAATTAGGATATGAACATTGTAATTTTCTGTCTGGGTGTTTATTTATCTATAGTATGTATTCATAAAAGTATGTATAAGTATGTTTATCAGTTATCTAGTTTCCATAGTAGCTTTGCTTAGTTTGGTACTAGATGGCGTTGTGTTAAATGTCCAGCAATGTTTAAATATATTTATTTATTAATACTTCAGTGGCAGTCTTTAATTGGCGCGTTAATTAAGTTTTATTGTTATTGAATTAAATGCTTGCTATTTAGAACGCATTAAGAAATATCTTTGCATAGTGTTGCTTCTTATACAAGTATTTTTGAGTCAGTCTCGAATATTTGAGACTAAATTAGTCCTTATTTACGTATTATATTGTGTGTCTGAGACCTCTTCCGAGTAATTCTTCACTAAAGAGAGATTGTTAAATTATTAAAACGCATCATTTTTTAATGTTCACATAAGTAAGCCAAGTTAAGTTCAAGGAATTATTTTAATATTTGCATTTCAAATTAACTTGTATGTTTGCATGCAGATTATATCAATTAACTTAGTTTTACACGAAGGTTAAGAAGCTGGTACATTGTATCGATTTAAGTAATTATTTCATCAATACAAATATAAATTTTCATGATCACTATCATAATAGTATTTTATTACGGAAAATGTAAATATGACATGCAATCACACCTACACAGTAACATTACAAATAATGATACTATAATTATTTACAATGTTATTGTACATCAAGTTCCCATTAATCATTCCGTAAAAAAATATCCAACAATTTCACCATACGCCGTAAATTACAGACCAGTATATCAAACGCTTTACTCGGTGTAGCTAATTATTAAGATTCAATCTGAGAATGGCGTGATCCCGTATGCAAATTATTTCTTACCTTTTTTTCTTGGTTATCGCAGTTTTAAAGCCTTGATTTTATAATTAACAGCGTGAAATCGGGTTAAACTTTGTTATAATTTTGGCACGCATCGGAGCATGGTTTGTAAAAAGTGCATCGTCGGTGTATTTACGTTCAGAGTTTTTACGCGTCTCTGATATAAAAAAATAGATAGGTACTGGAACTTTTGTATTTAATAATAAATTAAACAAAAGAACAAACTAGTGCAAATAAGCGGCCTTATCGCTGAAGAGGGATATCTTCAAGGCGACCTTTGAATATAGGAAAAGTTAAGTAATTGAAACAGAAATTGAAAAAAAGATAGAAACAAAAAGCATATATTTGACGGACATGACATAACACTATACACTCAAGACATCCACAATAATACTCAATTATAAAAGTAAATCTATTTCATGTTTAATACCGTCGTCAAAAATGATCTAATGTGTCATGTGCTAGGAAAGATCCTAGCACTGGTTTTCAATTCGACTTACGCTCACAGATACTTTGTGTCTAAAGCCAATCTACACATTAGCAGACTACACCTACGCGGATGACATGAGTAGTCCGATGTAGGCTGAGTTTTCATGTCAACGAACAGTGTCTATGTGTGCAGTGCTCGATCGCGCTTTGTAAACTTTGACGTGTATACTTTATCGTCTACTCGACATTTATAGGAAATTTCTCGGAAAATTCTGTGTAAAAACTCTGGGAATTTACGACCCGCTGAACTTCAACGGGGATCAGGTGAAAAATGTTGGCGAAGGAAAATTTAATACGGACGGTATCTGGTTATGAAATCGTAGAGTTTGATGAACCAATTTTCTGACAGACGCCAAAACTACGGAGCTTGTTAGCTGGGGCTTAGGTGTATGATTTTTTAAAGAGCCAATCAGTCTTCACGACTGCAACTTTGGTTAAATTTTCTGGCGTCCTTTATAAATAAAATCATCTAATTTCGACGCCCTCGGTTTCTGAGCGTTTTCATTAAAGAATAAGGTTTTGGACGTATTGGTATTATAAATGTGAAAGTTTGTGAGGATTCAAATTAATTTATTTGCTTAAATGATGCATGCACATATGTGGTTAGTTACTCTTTCACGTAAAAACTATTGAACCGATTGTGATGATACTTGGTATACATATAGGTAAGGGTTCAGAATAACATATAGGCTACATTTAATCCCGGATTGTATAAGAATATATATAGTGGGATTAATATAAGGGCTGTTTCCTTTTATAAGCAATTAAAAACAATTTTCATCAATATCTAAAGTACAAATTATGTTTTTCTATATTATCTCTAATCGTAGTTGATTGCTTGGAGGAGAAAATCTAATGTTAAGAGTGTCCTAATCCGAATATAAAAAGTTAGGGAGATTTTTTTCATTTTTGTCAAAACATTGCAACATAAAAATGAACATTAAGATATAAAAGTCAAAAGTACAAAGTAACAATTACATCGTTAAAAGTCCCATATTGTTTAAACCAACAAAGTATCTTTACGAGAATGACTTAACACTCGCAGTTAAGTTATTTACGCGTAAAACTGCGGGGCATACTTAGTATATACTTTAAATAAAAATAAAATAAAGTTTATTTTCAAAAACCAGGTTAACTTACACAATAGTGCCTGTCCCCTGAACTAGGTGGTAACCTGTGTCTCAAGGAACAGTGCCTCCCCTTATATTAGTAACAATTGATAAAAATATATAATATTGCTTTTAGTTACTAATTACAGGATTAGATAATCTAAATCTTTAATACATAAAAATATTTACTTACTTTACTTTTGGGTCAGTCATTTAACAGGTGGACCGTATGCTAGTACATTAAAACAAACTTGAAATGAAGTGAAAACTCTTCATTGTAAAGACATAAAAATAATTTCAGTTATATTTAAAATAAAAATAATAAATATTATATTGTACTTTACACAAAAGGCGACACTTATAGCTATAAAGCGATCTTAGATTAGAGCGAACTTTTCAATATTATGACTTTAAACGGTAAATAAAAGAAGGTAACATCATCTTAAGAAACCTAATCAAAGAAAATATTTTATAAATATACATGAAAATCGACTAAACCGGGTGTTTATCTATGCAGTCTTGAAAAAAAATATAATACAAAGGAAGTGCAGTGGAAGCTGAGGGGAAAATGTGAGCAAAAAAAAATATTAATATAGCATTAAATTATTTTATTCATCGTAATTATTAATTCCCATTATATCATCC
The DNA here is from genome assembly GCA_001586405.1 of Phoebis sennae. Lineage (NCBI taxonomy): Eukaryota > Metazoa > Arthropoda > Insecta > Lepidoptera > Pieridae > Phoebis > Phoebis sennae. The sequence goes on along the minus strand of LQNK01000604.1, from coordinate 35,399 downwards.
ATATTGATATCATAAAAATGAAAATACATAAAATAAAGTATTTAGTAGAAATAATAATCTATTACTACTATGACAGAGTGTACAGTTTTATATATTTAATTTAGCTATTCGATTCTTCTAAAATATCAAAGATTTTTATTTATACCCATACCATCTATTGTTTTCAAGACAGAAAAACACACGATACCTAAATGTAAATTTATCAATTCAAAAATCCGTATTCCCAAACATATCTCACAACCTTATCAAAACTCCTAGACATCGATATAGAGATTAGAATCGCAAATATAGTTTCAATTTTATGTACATATAAAAGGTAATGCAGTCCGTCTGTCTTTTATGAGAGCGTCCACCGTCAAAGTATAGCTAGAGCCATAAAAGCGAATTTATACTTCAATGTTGACTCTATTTACGTTAGACGGGAATTTACACCCATATTCAAAGGATACTATGAATTCTCTCACGCAAAAAAAAAGTTTTAAAATCTTTATTAATAAAAAACAAAAAGATACAAAGGTAAAGAGCATACAACAAACCACTAAGTTTTTACTGTTACTGTTACTCGTGTATTCAGAAACGATACTTAAGTTTAAATTAAGTCTTATTGTTTTTGAATTAAAGACCATTTACTATAAGCTATGGACCGCGGTTTCACCGGCGTATATAATTCCGGATCAAGTAGACTATATGTTATTCTGGATCCTTACCTATGGATACAAAGTTTCATCACAATCGGTGCAGTAGTTTTTGTGTGAAAGAGTAACAAACAGACATACATCCTCACAAACTTAAGCATTTATAATATTAGTAGGATATAGAGCTAAGTTGTACACTTTGAATAAATAATATAATACTCGTGTATTTATTTATGATTGATATTAAAGGTTTGCCCGTGATTCATTATTAATAATACTGATTAAAATAATTGTTTCACAATTAAAACATGCATCATGTTTGAAACGCAGCACAAGTAAGATAATATACTATTTTTTCTTTAATACATTTTATTGGTTCTTTATTATTTTGTATTATCAACTACAAATAGAAAATTTAGAATTAAAAAAGAAATATCCTGCTATCATAAATTCGAAAGTTTGTGAGGATGTTAGTATCTGTGTTTGTTACTCTTTTACGCAAAAAATACTGAACCGATTATGATGAAGCTTGGTATAAATATAGGCTACTTTTAATCCCGGAGTTGCCTATCAAAAGTTACGCGGGTGAAACCGGGCGTCGCAGCTAGCACACCATAAACCAGATAC
>LQNK01000604.1:7777-34078 GCA_001586405.1 Phoebis sennae | reverse complement strand
AGAGGGGGGATGAACTCAATTAGACCCGACAGCGCCTTCAACTTAAGTGACAGTTAAATCAAAGGTCGCAGATACGATATTCAATAAGCATTGTGAGCAAAAACTGCCTATCGCCATTCTACACACGTTACGCACGTGATTTGTGAGTTAAATCGGTGGCAGATGTGTCGCAGTGTTTTGTGCCTCATACCACTGTTACTCTGTCAGGAATAAAGGGTTAATGGGTGTATTCAGTGATTGTTTTATGCCTCAAACTGCGTTACTCTGTGCGAAAAACTATTCTAATAGAGCATTGTGAGCAAAAAATCTGCACGCTTCAAAACAATAAAAAATCTTAAATGGGTCGCGGATGTGTCGCAGTATTTTGTGCCACAGACTAATTACTCTATGAGGAACATTTAAAAAGACGTGTCCTTTGTGATAAGGGTGTTCTGAGCCACAAGTCGCTGTTACTCTGATACGGCCGTTTTCAATAATGTATCAAAGATTATGGATGGATTGTAATCTCAGATTATATGACATTAAATTGTCAAAGTCACAAAAGCTGTCCGTCGACAGCATATTGAAATCAAAGTAAGTGCAAATAGATAGATTTGCCTGACGTTTGTAAACAAAACAGGAGATAGATAGAATATTGAAAACGGCCGATAGGAAAACATGCCTTAAGTTCATTTTAATTATCAAACAACCAGTAAAAATAAATAAAAAACCTTATTGTTGCGATGTTAATTAATAGCCAAGAGCAATATAATTACCTTCTATTAAAACATGTATAATATTTTTGTCCATATATTGAAAAAAGTAGAGTACACATCTGAGACAGTTACATACTCTTTGACAACCTTCAGTGCAAACCCGCTCGGCATATATTATAATACAGGAAATCACGAACAAGTCCAGTACTCAATTTATCTTCTAAATTCATAAATTCTGCTGTAATGATATTTTGCATCCGTTCTCCTGGAGTTTATTTGGTGAACATGTTGAAACATGCTATACATTTTCTCGTACTGTTTTGTTTAAGTTGGGTTTGATAAAATCGTTTGCCATATGGTACTATTGCTGAATTTCTAAAGAAAGGCACATAAAATAGTGAAAAACGTCTTGTTAGTTTTTCTCCAGTGCACAAAAAATACCTCGTAAATTTACTAAAACGATTTAAAAATACACATATTGAGACATGTGTTTTCTCGCTACTAAGTTACGGTTTTGATAAAGGCGTAAGTCTGTTTTATTTTAAAGTGTTTATGATTTTTTTTTCAATTATTTTAAGGGGATTTTAGAGTTAACCAGCCTTATATATTTAAGTGTTTTATACTGTAATGTAATGTACTTTATTATAACTTATTACATGATAAATAAATTCAAACGCGAACGCTACAATTTGTTGAAAGGACTAGATGATTTTATTAACTACCCCCATCGTATTCGCAAAAATCGATCTCATAAACTGGTAACCCTCGAAACCTCTAATTTACTGACTGTGTATCTATATACATTGTGTATCTATATACACAATCAGTAAATTAGAAAGTGCACATTTATATGCGCGCTAAAATCTCAGATTTTTTTTAAATTATGAATTCGTAGGGAGAAAGAGATCAATGTATCTTTAAGTTTATTATTACTTAACTAATAATATTTTTCCTTATTTTCAGGTAATCTACCGCTTGACGATCTACAATGAATTATGTTTGTAAAGTAATTAATCATAGTAGGAAGTTTCGGTAGAACCGGGTGGTGAAAACCGGTTTTAAGCGGTAAAGTATCGACTAATATTTTGAAACAGTATTATTTTAATATAAACGTCAACATATCGCCATCTAGACCCAAACTAAGCAAAGCTTGTACTATGGAGACTAGATAACTGATAGACATACTTAAACATACTTTTTTTGTAAATACATTCTATATAGATAAACTAACACCCAGACAGTAAATAATTATAATGTCCATGACATCATAATTTTCTACTCGTGGGGATCGAACCCACACCCTCACAATAAAATCAATGTATAAAATTAATTTGAACGTTACTTTCCACTAAGTTAACGAGTTTCCAATCGCACATATTGAAGTTTGCAAGTTCATCTGTTTGTTTTAAATTTTCCATCAGACTTCTGTTAAGTCGCTTTCTTTTTCCAATTTGTTAGAACTTCACACTTTTAAAACTTCCCATGTAGTTATTTTAAACTAGCGTGGACTGATATAAAATGCATTGGTGAACTATATTTGTACCAAATTTCACGCCAATCTGTTAACTTATTTTTGCCTGTTTTATTAAAATCTTACCAACTTTCACATCAATAGGTGTACAAATATTATAAAGAAATATTTTTTTGTTTTCAATTGTATATTTGTTTTATTTTCACACAAAATTTTATCAAGATTTGATGAACCATACTCCAGATTTACTCGGATTTCTCTCTCCTTCGAACATAAAATTTTCATATGTTTATACTGTTTGCTTATAAAATTTAATCAGGATCGGTTAAACAATACTCAAGTTATCGTCAGACAAAGTTTCATACAAACATACAATCGCCCATCTCGACTCCTCGCTCGCTCAATTACACAGAAGTAAAATTTAGCAATCCATAAAGGTACTAGATAATCGGTAATTGTAGTGTTGCAATCTCTCCCTGAACCGGTTCTGTGACCCACTGGAAACCAGACTTGGGTCTAATTTACTTATCACTAGCTGAATCATTATTATTATGTGGAAACTAGAATAACATAACGTAGTATGGAAAATTCAATCTTGCATTGACTAGTAGTTTAAAAATTTTTACGAGGCAAGTCAAAGTCAAGAGTGAAGTCACGTGTTCCTTATTTACGGTATTTTGGGGTTAGTTGTGAAATCAGTTTTACAGACAAGTAGGAACAGTTTTCTATGCCTTGTGAGACGTAGACATTTTTACGTCTCCACATAGGATAGAACCAAAGACCCGTCGGTTAACGGCCGTTTTCAATAATGTATCAAAGATTATAGATAGATTGTTATCTCAGATTATATGATGCAAGATTGTCAAGTCATAGCAAAGGCTATCCGTCGATAGCATATTGAAATCAAAGTAAGTGCAAATAGATTTGTCCGATTTTAGAAAGCAAAACAAGGGATGGATAGAATATTGAAAACGTTCGTAAAACACCTAACACGCTAACCACTGAACCAACGAGTCTAAAGTAAAACTATGCTTAAAAATATTATTAAGTTTATATGGATTCCAATATAAATCAATCATATTAATATATTCAAAGCCCGAGAGCATACATTTATTAAACCTTTTTAATCACTAAAATAACAAAATGTTACAGTTTTAATACATAGCATAGACAAAAAACGTACTTTCGACCTTCATTTCACCTCCGTACTACAAACAAGCTATTATTTGTGGCTTTTCGACAAAAAACCAAGTATCATTACTGACTAGAACGTGATTCAAAATAGCGTCAGCATATTAATCATATTATAACAAATAATAAAATCAAATGATAATAAAGTATCCTTATAACTTCAATCTTAAAGTACTTACACTTGCATAGTTTAATAATAGTAGAAAAACATATTTGAAAAACATAATTTGTACTTGACATAATTAAAATATAAAATCACTCTAATGTATTGAGCATAACTGCCTTGAAGTCAGTATTTTACTTTGCTTACACATTATTCAATAAAGAAATAAATCTTTACTCCTTCAGTGACTTTTCTATGTTTCTAATATTTATTGTAATACAAAAGTTTGGTTATAAATCATTCCCATTCACGCGACAACTACTAAACTCTTGAAATTTACGAATAAAATACCTAAAATAGATGCTATGATTCATTTTGTAACAGTCATTTTGAAATATCTATTCAAACATTTACAAGAAGAATAAAATAATAAACAAAAATAAATTAGATTTTACACAATTATAAAACTTATATAAGCCTAGTGTTGCTAAACTAAGCTAATAGCTATACAGCAAGCAACGCTAAAACCCCACAAACAAATTAATTTAACCAACATTTTACTGTACTAAAAATTAATTTCATCTATATGTATCTTGTTTTATTTAAATATGTATAAGTATAAATAAGAACAAAAATATATATCATACCCACTTTAGTTGCCAACCGTACGTCATTTTAAGACACCGGCCCGAATTATAAAATGATAGTTATAAAATATATGCTATTATTAAAAAACGCCCGCAGCAGTGGCCTTGTGCAGTATCTTACCTGATCTCTTTTATATTATGTGTTTCGTAAAGATGTATTTGTTTATTTAAATTCTATACGCAAATTGATATTGAAGTTTTGTGGGTAATCTACTATTTACCCGTATGGTTAGGATATATATGTCGCCACCCCATTTCTGCCCGTGTCGTAAGAAGAGATAGAGGATTTTACTGCATAACATCTTCAGCAATAAAAGAGTGGTAGCCGAGCAACGATTGGGCCAAGCTCGCACCGGTGAAATTACCCACCCCCCAGCAGAAGATCGGCGTGAAGCAGTATTGCACTGTGTGCAGTACGGTGATCGGAGGCCTCTACTTCTCTACCAAATTCTCATCTCTCTCTTTAATCCTCTCCTAATCCCCTCCATGTCTAGCTATGACTTTAAGTCAACTGTCAAACAAATTTCAAACGACATTTGTTGAAATGCGTTACATAGAAACGTAATTATCACAGTGACTGAACGTTTAGCTATCGACTAGCGTTTTCAATAATGTATCAAAGATTATGGATAGATTGTAATCTCAGATTAAATGACAAATGATTGTCAAAAGTCATAACAAAAGCTATCCGTCGCACATTGAAATCAAAGTAAGTGCAAATAGATTTGCCTGACTTAAGTAAGCAAAACAAGGGATAGATAGAATATTGAAAACGGCCGTAAAAATACTAGCGTTAAGTGACTCATTATAATTGTAACCCTATATTGAAATAGACAAATGTTTTCTATACCCAAAAGATCTAAGTTTAAAGCCTTACGAGGCTTGTCTATGCTACGTGCTTCGGCTACCAATCTTGTTTACGTATGTATATTTTATATTATATATTGTATATTGTTATATGCAAATATTGTATATTGTTTGTTGATATAGTAGGATTCGTGAACAGAATACATAGAGACACGTGTCTACAATTATATATCGAGAAAGGTAGATTATGTTACTATGGACTGTGACTCAGTAAATCCTTTTATTATTATAATAAATGAAAGCGTGTATGTTTTGAATAAAGCGAAATAGCTGAATTGGTTTGGATGCAATTTGACAGAAAGAAAAATATTTTTAGTGTAATACTTAAATTATAGTTTCTACAATTTTTTTTAATTCGATCCGGTCGTTTCGAAGATCAGCATGTTTAAATAATTTTTTTCTTCGGTTCTATAACCGTTTCATAGACAATAGTTTCGTAACAATAACAAAAAATATATTAAAATATGATTTTATCAAATCGGACTAGCAGTTCCTGAGGTTGGACGCACAAACAAACAAACTGTCCCGCTTTATAATATTCTACTAACCTGTTACTTCATATGTAAGAGAGTAGTAACAATAACAAAAAAAATAGATTTTTTTCAAGTCGGAAGAGTAGTTCCTGAGATGAGCGTGTACAAAAAAACAAACAAACAAAGTACTCAGAATTATTTAACTACTATTTCATGCAGGTTTATTGGGAATGCTTGTCCTAATTCGTGCCGAAATACATGTATGTAAATAGTACACACGAAACGATTTAACGGTTTCTAAAACAATGGCGTATTATAAAAATGATCGCTTTAAATCTATGCCAACGTTATTCCAAATGATATTACTACCCATATATAGTATTGTAGCTTTGATACACAATTTTCAACCGAATTTGTACTTTATTAGTGAAATATAGAGTCCATTTTGCATTGTGTTGTCTTTGTAAGTTTTTGTGTTGTAACGAATGATTTATGTGTATAATTTTGTGGTTATATTATAATGGAATATTGCCTCATTAGTTATAGATAGTTACGTGGTTGATCTAATGGTTATTACGGTGAGCAAGAGGTACGGGGTTCGATATATAAGCCTAACACAAATATTCACGAACTACTATGAGTTCTCACAATGCATAGGGATTCATAAGATACGTTTATACTTTGAATGAATGAAAAATTATTTATTGTACACCATACATATAAATTACAGTTAACAATACTTATAACTATGTACAAAGGGCGGCCTTATCGCTGACAGCGATCCCTGCCAGGCAACCCTACTTTAAACTTTGTATTGATACTTCATGATGGAATTGCATATTACTTTTATAAGTCAAACACATTTTTATACTTTCAATTCCACTATATTAACACTTTTTACAATAATGTTTTATTTATGTAAATACGACCGAAAGAGACCGACATGTACGAAACCTTTGTCTTTATATAAAAGTAAGATACGTTTAAATTAAATCTTATCGTTTTTGAATTAGATTTTTCATTTTGTACACTTTGAGTAATGTCTTTCTTCGCATAGTATTTTACTTACTTTACGTATTGTTCGTGAATACGGGTGTAAAGGTAGTATAATAATTATAATTTATATATCAAAGCGTAAAAACATAATTATGCTTATATATTTTTATTCGCTCTGTCAAACTATGTTAAGACATAGTTATTCTAGAGATATACGTTTAAAAACCGAGATTTAATTTACTTTACAATATGTTTTATTTTCATACAATGCAAATTAGTAGAACAAAATTTGACCTACAATATACAAAAATCCTAGAAGAAGTCCGTGATCCCATCCGAAAACCGGCCGCGCGTAGCTCCGCTTAACCTTACTCGGTCTATGAACATATAAGTTATATAATTACAACTTAACACACTTGTAAAAACCAGCAAACCGTAAAAAGGGCGTTTATAACTACTGTTAGGAATCGTTTCCAATGATACACATCACTTGCACGTACATGTTTATTATCCAATGTTTCGTAACAGTCTGAGAGGAATACAATACTTACAACCTATTTTATAATAGTCAATCCCACCATTCAAGAGAGGGTAAATGACAATATCATAAACATTCTATATATATTTCGTTAGGTTTACTTAATGTCTATTTCCAATAATAATTAATAACAATATTAGATATTATACAAAGTTGACTAACACATTTAATACTTAAACATTCAAGAGTAAATACAAAATAATACTCAATAATCAATTATATAGATGGCACCACTGTTTATACTATCATGACATTGACATTTCAGTTACTGTAAACAAATGTTACTAACACTACTAATTATGATCTTAACACTTGAAATAATTATTTTCTTATCTAGCTATGACGTTCTTCCCATCATATTTATTACTCAACAATATTTTTTATAAAAAATGTCTGACGCAAAAATTCACAGCCTAGCGCCAAGTAATGTAATTAAAAACCTGTATTGCTTGTGTATTATAATTGAACTAGCTTCTATAATTCTAAAAAAGGCATCCTATTGCTAAACCTTATTTGCCCCGCGGTTTCACTTGCGTCTATCTGTTTTCCACGTTCACGTCTGATCTAAATCCTTTCTTAGATGCCTAGGTCATAACATCTACCTGTATGCCAAATTTCAGTTTAAGCTGTGCGTTGATAGATCACTATATCAGTCAGTCAGTCACCTTTTAGTTTAATATATGTAGATAGTATGACAGTAGATATATATGTAGGCATTAAAAATAACGACAAAAAATGGATATACTATTCATTATTTTTAAAAGTCACTATTCTGTATAAAATAGTCAACATAATATAGAACGACTAATTTCAATATTTATTCATATAAATTAAGTCATAGAATTTAAATAGTTCCTAAAATCAGATAGTAATAGGTAATTAATTTAACAAATACATATAAGCTTATATAGTTTGTTAGAAATCGTGACCCAACCGTACCACACCCGAGTAGGAAGTCGTTATGTATTGAAATACGTCTCTAATCTATAATTATGTGATTTTATTATTGTGTTTACGTTACGAAATGTATTTGACGCTTAAGTATAGAAAATATATTTTAACTAGATAGCTAAGGAAAAAATCTTAATCTAGCAACTGACTGCGACTTCGCTCGCGTCAAATTCGGGATCTATGAATAAAATGAATATTAATACATCATGCAGCTATAACCTATTCGTTTACTAAATTTAATCAAAATTGGTTTAGAATTTTTTACGTGACTGGCACAGCAATAATCTAACATCTAAACATCCAAACTTTCACATTTATTATATTCGTAGGATAATGATTTATTAATACTTATATTATTCCTTCTCGATATGTTATAAACATACTTTAAAAAATCTAAACGTCAAAACGTCGAGCCTATAGTTTTTTTTGTTTTGAAATATTTGTACAAAATTTCCACATTTCGTTAAGATTAATTCGCGTATTATAAATATTTCATCCAAGAAATGTATTTGAACACTAAATTTAAACTGTTTTGAAAGGAGTTCTATTATTCCTTAGATATTTCTTGGTTTGACTGTCCTTAATTTTGTAAGCAAGTTAACTAGAAAAAGGTAGTTAAAACCTTACATTTTGTCATTTCACAAATTTCAATACCAATGTTAGACAATTCCAATAACTCTTCGAAAGGGCCCAAGTTTCATTTCGCCCATTGTCATTACCGAACAAAGGGCCCGTTCCCCGTACAATGGGCCCAATCGAGCTGGATTGTCAACATCTTCATTATTTCACCCGAAATTACTTTTGACACTAAATTTAAATTGTCCATGGTGCCGACATATTTTTACCGAACAGTCTTTAATTCGTTTTGATCATGAAAATCCTAGAAAAGAGGGAGGGAATATTTGAAATCAAATATAATTTAATAAATGTTCCCGGATATTTAAAACAACGCCATATAGTCCGAAACTAAGCAAAGCTTGGACTAAGGAAGCTAGATAACTGATAAACATACTTAAACATACTTATTTTTGTAAATACATACATACTATTGATATATGAACATCCAGACAGTAGAAAATTACTATGTTATATAGGACAAAAATATTTCCTAAAATGTATTATTTATATCACGAAAAGATTTTTATTCATTAAATAAATTATTGTTAATCCAAACTTATATGTGAACTAGCTGAGGCCCGCAATTTCATCTGATTATATATCTGGTTCCTATAGGATTTTCGAGATAAAAGCTATCCTATGTCATTCTTGGGAATTCAAAGAATATCTACTCAAAATTTCATCCAAATTGGTCCTGTAGTTTCGGAGCCTATTCAATACAAACAAACAAATGTTTTCTCTTTTATTTTTACAATAGATTTTACAACTAAATTTCATTACTAAGAACAGATTCTCAAATAACACCAATTAAAATTTCAGAACGTCACATGACTCAAAGATCCCTTATCCCTTAGAAAATGTCCCATTGTCACTTGACCGGGGATTTTATTAAAGCCAGCCTTATTACTAAATCAATTTGATGCCGTTGAAATAAAGAAATTCGCCATCTTGCGCGATATTGACTCCGGTTTCCAGCGAATTGTTTGTGTGAAATTATAAAATATTTCACAGTTATTAGATGCGTTTTAAAGCAATAATAAATTGTAGAAAGGAAATGAAAAAATTGAGAGTTGAAAGTTTAAATTATCTACTGTTTTATAATGGTTAAATTCGTTTTTGAGTCGTGTCTTAAAGATCTGATTTTGAAATAGTTACGAACTACCTATAGTTGTATTTACAAAAAAAAAAAAGGTATGTTTAAGTATGTCTATCACTTATCTAGTGTCCATAGTACAAGCTTTGCTTAGTTTGGAACTAGATGGCATAGTGTGAACATTTTCCAGAATATTAATTTGTATTTATTTATCATAATTTGAATTATATTTCTATTTTTAAAATCAAACTATATCATACAGATAGGTATTAAAAGAAAACAATGATCGTTAAAATAATTTATTTTCATGTCAAATTAGCAAACCGATGACAAACACATTTTACATAAATAAGACTTACAGACAGTTTTATGTTCTTTTATATAAATTTCCATCTACATAAATAAAATATTATCTACATACAGCTTCCGTGTGTAGATAATATTTTTTTTTGATTAATTATTTTAGGTGTTAAGTTATTTCAATTCAATTTTATAAGTACGTAGCGAATTGTGATCATCAGAATTAATTTAAGGTTACAGTTTTAACTGATTTAAAACAGGTATTTTTTCCCGAAATACCCGAAGTTTTGAACATCTAAACTCATAAAAAGGTAATTTTACTGTCCTAGCTTTGCTTATTCATAAGTTGATATTAGCGAAGTGATAGTTAGTATCTAGGCTTGGGAAGTACTGTCAAGGATTTTCACATAGGCCGAGATAAAATCTAAGCTATATTTTATGTTAATTCTAACTCCCACTTAACCTTTACAAGCATAATATTCAGTCAATAAAATGCGGGTAGTATGAAAAACTGAGATGATTCCGCTATAATTTTATTGACATTTGATTTAGGGTATTTCCCCTAACAGTGAGGGGAAAAGTTTCTACGTGTACACTTCTTTATGGAGGGTCTTTCAAAGTGAAGTTGATTATACGTGACTTTTTTTATTATTATGTGTTTTAACTCGAAAATTGGCGAAAGTTTGATCCAATAATCTTGCAATATTATCCAAAACAGTGTGAGTTTCGAAGCCTAATTTCGACGGCCTATCTCGACATATTAATGACTAGCTTTACTACTCGGCTTTACTTGCATTATGTTATAAATCCTATGTAACTCGACGAAGATCCAAGATTTTAATAGTGAAGAAATTTTCAAAATCGGTCCAGTAGTTTTGTATGAAAACATTTTACTACATACATGATAAAGACGTTGGGTCTACGCCTGATCTGAGGCCAGTGACGCATTTTTATCATATTTACAATGTTCCTCAAATCATAATTTCCTACTCGTGGGCATCGAACCCACACCCTCCGGCGCTATAGACCATTGCCACATCCACTGCACCAATCTGGTCATCAATATGTAACGGATTATCCGGTGTTATCACTCAGCGACGAAACCCTTCAATTAAAAAATAAACCAATAATTAGAACATACATCAAAACCCAATAAAAATTCTGCACAACCTCGAAGCGTTATAAATCATCTTTAAAAACCTTATCGCGGCCTCGGCTCGCAAAATGGCCGGAATTGAAAAATAAACGTGCCGGAGACGCGGAAGGCAATGCACCAGAGTCAGCAATATTTTACGGGCGTGGTTAATGGCAAGACTGAGGTCATTAAATCGGATTTCCTGATGAGTACCGTTATCGGACAAGGTGACATCTTTTGCATTGATGTAAAGCAACAAGTAATATAATACCAATGTAATAATAATGTCAACCGATATCGGTCATTGTAGCCAATCTCAACATAGATCAGGCAGGAGATATAGTGCAGAAGTATGTGCGCAAACACTGGTGCATTCTCTATTCCTTTACTCTCTTAGTCCGATGGGACGGCAGACCGACACGACGGAGAGAGATCAGGCGCATGACCGACGGTTTTACATGTTCTCCGAGGCTCTTTCTGACTTAGAACTGCTATTAAGACATTTTGTTAGAAATTTCAATAAATTTTTTTGGCCCCACCCGGGAATCGAACCCCCTGTTAACAAGTAATAGTATACGATATCGATACTTGAGTAGCGGCTTGTTATTATTACTATGTTTTTGAATTAAAGAATTGACTTGATTTGGACCACATTGGAATGTTATACTTCTCATAATATTTTACTTCCATAAGTATTGTTTGTGAATACGGTTAGACAAATAGAGGTTTAGCTACTTCTGAGCTTTTATATATCGTCATACATACAAGATTAAGCAATGTAACAATATCTTACGTTAAGTGATCACCAATCCCCTAGGAACACCTATAATCCCAGATAGCAAATGCTTCATTCTTTTCAAACCGAATAAAGAATTAATCATTGAAAAGGAGATGAAAATGACTTTGCAATTGCATTAACGTTAATCTCGCATGAAATAAATTGACACTCAAATAAATAGTAATTTACTGAAGATTGGGTGTTCACACTCGATATTTCCCAATCGGCCGTGTACTCATATCGTAATGCATAAAGACGAACCTTGAATCCTAAATCGTAAGCATTATATTGCCTTTTAATATTAAAGGTTAGATGGAGCCGTAATCTATACTATTGTGCTGTTTTGAAATACTTGGTAATTGAATTAAATGTCATGGGATATATCAATTGATTTTTCGCAGGCTAGGCAAATTAAAAGATACAATACAGTTTTTAGTAATAGTATAATGCCTGAATAATAATAATAATAATACCTCCCCGACTGATAGCAGCCATGGTGGCCAATCTCAATAAGGTTCAACCAGGAGATATTATAGTGCACAAGTATGTGCACTCTCTATTCTTTCACTCTTATAATCTGATGGGAAGCAGACTGATACGACCGAAGAAATCAGGTGCGATACCGACGGTATTATGTGCTCTGAGGCACTTCTAGACTTAGGGCTGCTATTGAGAGTTTTTATTAGAAAAATCATTTTTTTGGCCCCACCCGTATCCCGGGAATCGAACCCGAGACCCGTCGATCTGTACTCAAAGATGCAACCAGACCAACGAGGCAGTCAATATGCCTGGATATTCTAGACCTAATAAAGGATAAGTTTGAAATATACCACTTAAATGTTGTGATTGCCTTTTTAGTTAATAAATTATTTCATGAAAATTATTGATCACTTTACGTATAATATTAAAAAAATTGGATTGTTCGAAACGAAAAGGAAAGTCGCTGGCCTTCAAATCCGCACCTAAGGTGAATATTACACATCCTAAAACAGTTAAAAAATCCTTCAACACATTAGTTCAGGAAGTGGCGCGCCCTTGCGCACGCGCACGCCACCAAAAACAGAAGGTTGTATCGCCATCGGCGTTTGATTAGGTTCCGCAACTGAATATTAGGTTTTCCTTGAAATAAACTTGAAACCCATGGTTCAACTGGTTGTAATGATGTCCAATACTTCCTAATAAGGGCATGACATTGTTATGGCGTTAGTGGTGAGCCATCGACTTATTAATAGTGATTGTACTTCTCTTTTCTCTATTTCTCTGGTCTTTGAATTTTTTCTCCCAATTTTTACCTTAATTTAATTTTATCGCACTAGTTCTAACCCGCGGTCCACCCGCGTATATCACCCGTTCCTGGGGTTTCTGGGATAAAAGCACCATATGTCCTTTTGGGTTTCAAACAATATCTGTAAACAATTTCATCCAAATTGGTACAGTGGTTTAGGGGTAAGAGACAGTCATACAGATAGAGTTACTTTCACATTTATAATATCAGTAATGAAGTAAGGATTAAGTAGTAGTATTAAATAGTCATACTATTCTATTCATGTTTTTAAAAAAGGAGGCTAATAGAGAAAAACATACATCAGCGAAGAAAAATTTGTGTTTTTTTTAATATTGCTTATTCTTTATTTCAAAGATTTACAATTGACCATACTTTAGATCTAACCACATTCTTCTAAATCAAAATATCTGCAAAATTATTACGAGAAACACAATCAACAGTACAACTCTGTCCCTTCCCTCAGCTGATAAGAGGTAATGGGAACAATGACCTCCCGATTACAGCAAAACCTACTTTTCGACAAGGTCTTAGAACACATAATTTTAAAATTATGTTAATTCTTAGGCCCACCGTTCGTTTTACCTGGCCTTGGCTCTCGTTTCTCTTTACCTCTATTTTATGCCAATCCCATATATTTTTTCTAATGTCTAAAATAGTTTGTTTCAAGGTACGGCAATTAGTGAAGTGATATCGTTAGGATAATTATGAAGTGCAATGTTTACCGTAGTTGACTTCCTATTTCTAGTCGCATACACATTTATAAAGTCATAAGTGGATTCGCGAGATAATATCATATGAGTTGTATTAAAAGTCGCTCATGTACCTACAGTAAAAAGACGAAATTAAATCATTCAAAAAATAAATATTAGTCATAAGCAAAGCGTGAGTTTAATGCTTTAAGAACATTTAATCAACCTATAATAATCCTTAGTTAAAAGTATAAAACGAAGGGAACAAAATAAAATCACAACCTCGGAGCATTGAAAAATTCAAAAGCACTAACAAATTATATGTCAGCTTGGAATCAAGCAATTGTCAATTTACTAGCAAATAGTTTCTTATCGCTTTACAAAATATAACTTCATTTGTAACCTTTATAAGCCCTGAGTTTTTTATGTTCTTTTTATTCAGCTGTCCCTTTGCTATCCCCTTTATGACTTTCAGCTTTGAATGAAAATTGTTTATATTTTATCCCAGTTATTTTCTTTGAAAGCTTTTCTACAAGCTCGAATATAAAACGCAAAATGCAGGAATATTTTTATTCAGAAACGAAGCGTTCACAGAACTAAATTTTTTAATTACCGAATGCTGAATTCTATATTAACCATAAAACAGGATCGTGCTTTGTAAACGAAACGTTGCTAAATATAGAAATCGTGATAATACCAAACCGATCATATAGGTTAAAGTGGTACCAAAAAACTGTTTAGTTCACCTTGAAAGTCGGAGTGGGCGTACCAAACTTGATTTAGTCGCCATCTGACAAACCCTTTTTTTGTCCTGAATATAAATAAGACGAGCAAAAAATATAAAGTCGAGTGAGATTTTTTCCCCTCGTCGTTTCCATTGGGACTAGGCCGAATTTAGCGAAAGTAAGATTTGAATAATAAAACAGATATTCGCTTATGTTCTTAAAGTGCGGTGTTTTTGTTCCTCCACGAAGATAACGTCGTAAAGTTTTCTATTTCATGAAAATATGCTTCGAAATTACACGTTCTGACGTAAGGAAAATATGATCATCACAGCTGCTATCGGAGCGTCCTCAGCGCTTCCTATACGATTTGATAATGACTTCCTGCGTCCTTTAATATCCTCGTTAGGCGATTCGATTCAATGTTTTATAACATTCGATCGACGCGGAAGCGAATAAGAGCACTTCACATTACATACATTTACGCACCAGATAATTTGAAATAGAAATAAAATGGGTCACGCGTAACATGAACCAAACGTGAAATCGAATTATTCAATTACACATTCGATTGGTGTGTTACATAAAATTTTCCTACGGTCCATTACTGTTTATTACATTTAGACTTGTTTGTAATAATAGTAATAATTCCTATGATAACAATATCATTAATAGTAAGGACGCAAACTTAATGGTGCCACGTCATGCATACTAATGCAGTACCAGCTCTTTGCCAGCGCTCGCCAGATCGGACATGCCTGAAATAATAATCACGTTCTCTACAATTTAACTGATAACACCGATTTTCTGTTTCAACCATAAATCTACTTAATAGATTCCACTTCGTCCATTAA
This sequence comes from Phoebis sennae, assembly GCA_001586405.1. Classification (NCBI taxonomy): domain Eukaryota; kingdom Metazoa; phylum Arthropoda; class Insecta; order Lepidoptera; family Pieridae; genus Phoebis; species Phoebis sennae. The sequence continues at coordinate 18,672 of LQNK01000604.1, read as the reverse complement.
TTTAACGAACCTTTTACCTTATTAATAGATTTTTCTTTTGTTCACAGACGAAAAAGAACAACCCGAATCACATCAAGAGGCCGATGAACGCGTTCATGGTGTGGTCGCAGATTGAACGCAGAAAAATATGCGAACAAACACCAGATATGCACAACGCGGAAATATCCAAAAACCTCGGCCGCGTTTGGAAAACCTTGAACGACGAGGAGAGGCAACCCTTCATCGATGAGGCGGAGAGGCTCAGACAGCTTCATATGCGAGAGTACCCTGACTACAAGTACAGGCCTCGCAAGAAGACGGCGAAACCGGCGCAGAGGAACGGCGGCGTTACCAAGCAGAAGCGCAAGCAACGCGCCGACACGAACAACAACAGAGGTGTGGCTAGACGGCGCTCGCGGCCCACACCTCCCAGCGTTCCAATGATGCCTATAGAAACGCCTGCGCCCACAGCCTTGCCCGCATCGCCCGCCGGCTCCCCTGATTCCCCTGAATCAGCCTGCCTTTACGACGACAACTCCCGTCGCGAGCAGACAGACCTCACGGACCTGTACTCCATCACGGACCTGCTCCGCCTCCCCGCTGACTGCGAAGTCGACTTGGACGTTCTCACGGACATGGAGTCTTTCGAAACGGCGTCATCATCCTCGGGCTCTCACTTCGAGTTCTCCTGCACCCCTGACGTCTCCGACATGCTGAGCGAGATTGGCGTGACGAGCGCCTGGGACGAGAACGCGTTTTCGTCGTACCTCACGTCGTCTTAGAGCGGTGCTCGGGTCGCCTCGGCCGCTGGCCGGTACCACTGATCTCATTTTCGAGCCGCCACACGGGGGCCGACGACGCGGCGACCGCTCGCCGCCCCGCCTAGAGAGTGCCTACATCCAATTGACGTGTCGACATTTGGATTCAATGTACAAAGTTATTTAATAAGGTTTCGAGTGTGTTTTCGTTCGCCGATCGGCCGCGTGGCCGATTCACCTTGGTTCTCTCGGTTTATCGTTTAGTTTAGAAAGTTAAGCCGGCGTCCTGGAAAGGCGAGGTCGGATCTGGTTAATATAGGCTGTGAGTTGGTTCTTTTAAACCGTTGCTTTTGTTGATTTTTCAAATTTATCGGGGTGATTTCCAAACGGCACGTCTCAGACGCATCTCAGTAAATAATCCGTCTTACTCTCCGTCGCCTGGGTAGCAAGCCACGGACCTTGCAGTCGTTAGCCGCACGCTCGCACCGCGTTGTCGCGTCCGTATATTCTATAAGTGTACATTACTCGAGTTGGCTTCTTTATAGTAAGTTTGCAACCCTCGCTCCCTTACTTTATTTTATAACTTTTACCCTGTAGACAATTTTTATTTACGTTAAACTAAACATATATAATTCGTAATAGAAAATTAACTAGGTTATAGTCATCTTTATCTTGCGTTCGTACGTAAGTTCACTTATACTTTGATGCACATAGTTGATAGTTCACTTATGATTTACTGGCGGAAGCTGATCGGTATGTCATTGGAAAGAATTTCGGAGCGCGGGATTTCGAGTAAGCTATTTTTGGGAATGGGCCCTTGCCGAGTTCGTATTTCGCAAGGGGCCACGTGCGTACACTTTTGACGGTTATCTTTTTTACCGTTGCGCGCGTGACTCTTGCCAAATATTTTCATTGGATTCATGGCTGGGGGATTGTGTAGGTGTTTGAGTCTGTATGTCTTGCTATATATACGTTAGGTCGCTTAAGATAAGGTTTCTACGTACGATGGTAAGGTTTAAATGTAAAGTTACGACGGCACCTCAGGATCGATGCTAAGGGACACTTCAACTTTCTCCTTTGTTTCTTTACGTCTTCATGCTTGATAAAGTCTATAGAAAGATACATATCAATGAAGGGAATGCTGTATCGCGGGACGGTTATGGTCATGAACAAAACTATAGTTCGGTTACACTCAAATATTTTGCTGTTTCAAACTCTGTGATTTACGTTACGGAATTTCTAAATTTTAAGAATATAGTGGAGACTGATATCGCATAGATTAGTTTTAGCAGCGCTAGCTTCTCGGACTTTTAATTTTTAGAACTGGGCATAACTCTTAATGGTAAAACAAGACATATTTTTGATATTTTGCTTTACTGTGACAATCGGTAGTGACACTATTACCTACATTTCTGCCAGCGTAGCCGAAGTCCTCTCGACTGTCACAGAGAAGCGCTCAACAAAACTATTTGTATTTTCATAAACTGTCAATTCATTGAAAATCATGTCAGTTATTTGCGTAATATTTACAAACTAGCCTCTCTCTTTTAAGATATTTGTAAATCTCGGTGTAACTATTCTTCATAACGAAATCAATATTTGTAGATATCTGTGTCCCTCATATAAATTAAGGGATCCGTTGTGCTCTATTAATAAAAAAACAAAATGCTTTACTTATATTATATTCTTATAAACATATTGTAAAAACTTCGTGTACTTAGTGAGTGTCTACGAAATCTAATTATTTTTAAAGATGCATAAAACGTGTTATGTATACATTATTTGTATTGCAAATCTGTAATTTATACTATCTACTGTGTGTTGTAGGGCAATATGATATATTATATATACAATCGATACTTTATAAAAGATAAAAATAAATTTGTGCCTAAGAAAATTTCGATTTCAAATGTATATTTTAGTGATGCTCAAGTATACCTTTATAAGCAAGTAGATGTAGATGCTGTTATATGTGTGAAAATATTAACACTTAGATTTTTCGATTACCAGATTTGCATTTTGTATAATTTGCTTTGTGACGCCATTTACAATAATTACATGTTTTGACGGGTTTGAAACACGATTTATTCATAATTATTAATCCTACGTTTCGAGCAATTTACACCAAGGTTCGTTCACTAATTATTCAGCAACACCATACTTATTTCCACGCATTAATAAAATGAATAAATCATGTTTAAAATCCGACACAGTCTTTATAACATTTATACCAATGTATACATCTTCAGTTAAATGTATTTTACGTTAAAAATTTCGTATCTGATCAATTTTTCCAAATGTACTGCACACAATTTCAATATATTCACATTCACGTTTTGTATGCTTTATTTCACGAGTATTTTGAAACTTCGACAATAAAATTTTACTTGAGTATAAGTTCGGAACAGACTTACAAGAATTTCCGTGCCAGTACGTTTCGAATATACCTTAGCTTCACCACTGTCGTTTATTTTTATGGCTTCTTACGTGCTAAATTTTGCTTTCACTGCAAATTTGAATTCAACGACTCAAAGCAATAAACTAATAGTAACGAGACGCTCAAATTAGTGTAATGTCTTCTCTCTAGTTCAAATTACAACATCACGGACTTTGCTTTCGGGTCCCCATGAAACTGCGTTGTGATTTTTAGTAAAGGGAAGATAAATAACCCCTGAGTATTTTTAAAACAACATCGAATTTAATGTATGTAGCGCTTGTTGAGGTTCAATAATTGGACTATCAGGGTTTGATGTTTCGTTTAAAGTTTAGATTGTAAATTGTCTTCAACGTTATTCGTCACCATTGGCGTAACTTGTCCAAGTTTTGTTTGCTTGAATATAGGCTTCTTATCTTAGTCGCCTTCGTCTCTTCAAATGTAAATGTAATAAATGTAAATAAGTATTAAATTGTTTATATTGAAAAAGTCAAAATAAAGCGACACTGTGAGAAATATTAGATTATAAAATACATGCGTCTCAAAGAAATAAATATCATAGAGGACGTAGTAGTTGTTGTAGGGTCATATATAATAAAGTATCTTTATGAAAGAGATTGTTGTGTACTTCAAAAGCTATCTATTTTTCTTTATCGTATATTCTTCTAGAGACTTCTTTCACTTCCTATAAATCTATCCTCGATATCGTTTTATGAACAAAGAAACTAGACAATGATATTCCTTTGCGTGAAAACAATAATATTACATATTTTTTTACAAAACAATTTAATTTGAGAATGAAAGATTTCTTTTCGCCTTTTCTATTCATGGAACAATGGAAGTAGATTCAATTAAGATCGATGTAAAATATAAGCTTATACTATGATTATGTATATTAATAGGTCTTTTAAATTCGTTTTAAAAATGTTAGTGATGTATTCACAGAACTGAAAAAAGGTTAAAATTATTCTCGTTATGTTGTTTGTGAAATTTGAACAATTATATAACTTGTATCATATGTATCTATTGTTGATTTTATGAATAAGCGTCTTCTATAAGGTCTTAATCTTTTCCACTTTGAGACACAACGAAATTTCAGCTTTTTGTTAGCACTTACATGTAATTATAATTGGTGTCTATAACTATAATTCTTAAACAATATTAACCAATTTATTAATAAGACATCAAACCGTAGTGTTTGCATATTACCGTAATAAGTATATTGTTGAAGTAGCTGTGTCATTAAATATTGGTATTATAATTAATGATAATGATATTTTATAAAAAACAAAATTCGCACAATGAAGTCAAGGAACTAACGTAGGTTTAACAATGATAGTTATTAATATAAATAAAGTTACAGATAACAATAAGCGTGATAGTGTTGCGTTCCATATTTTCGGAAGTAGTGTTCTAAATGTCCCCTTGATATGTATCGAACCTTCGCTTACCTGGGCATACTAAAAACAAACAGACCTTTCAAACATTTAACTATATCTCTATGTTTTTAGCAATCTCAGGCAACCATTGTAAAAGCTTTTAATTTTAGACATATTCCATTTATTTCTACTGTAAATAACTTTTTATTTAAACGAAAATTTTATAAAAAAATGGTCCATTAAACTTTATCACGTAATTTTAAGGTAATTTAGTAGCTGCATACGTATACCTTTTGGAAAAGTGTGCTTCTGGTAAAGTACATAATGCCAAACGAATTTCTACTTTTGAAGCTAAAAAGCATGGCTTTAACGATTGGACTGACGTTTTGATTTCACGGTCATTTCTGTAGTTCTGTATTGTAAATAGCTTGTAATAGGCCACATAACACATGTGAGGCATTCTAGTCTTGAAACTTTCGGGCAGATATTTGTGTTCATTTGTATGTTCTGTAGCATTCGCTTCGGAAATCAAATTACGGTGGCCTTTCCATGATTGATACCTGATTTTTATTAGATTGTTTTTCAATTGATACCAAAAATAATTGATGCTGTTAGACACCGTTACCGATGGATCTCTGAAATAAGTAGCGATACGTAATGGCTTTCAAACAACGATTCTGTTGTCGATCTTAATGGTTCTTGTATATACGGAAGCTTAGAACCGAATGAAATTGTTTACCCCAATTGGGAGACTTAAATTTGGCATGTTATAGTTTCTTGTAATTAAGTTAGGGGCGCCATTCTGTTGGTACCCCCGGTGTATAAATTATTGTCTTGTATTTCTAAGATATAATTGCATATAATGTACGTAGTTTTTTTAAATGTTAAGTATGGAGTAACATTACTGTAGTTATTGTAAGGCAAACGTGTACATTTTGTATCGTACTTTGTTTCAATAATGAATATATATTATTATATGGTAAAAATAAATCATCCAGTTTTTAAACCGGCATTTTAATTTTATCCTGCAATGTCCTGACCGAATTTTAAACGGCTAATCTCAACAGAGACGAGCCAAATATAAAACACACCTGAATACTTATGAATAAAAAAACACACCGGTGAGAGAAATAATTACCACGCATGAATTTATTTTTTGATTTACCTACAAAATTACATGATACAAAAATCAGTAATACTAGCTACTCAATCACTAGCTTGAAAAGTTTCATCATGTAATGATAGCAACCAAAAGTAGACTTAACACCTAACACCTAATTATATATACCTTTTGATAGGAAACCCACAACACAGATAGTAACTGTGGGTATATAATAAGACTGTACCAATGTCTGTTAGTAAAAAATAACAAAGGATTATCAAAACAAAGATTATCAAATTAACAAAGAACTGATTTAATCAACTCTTACCTACAGATTTTTGAGTTATTCATGCATATGCTTGTCATAACAAAGAGAAATAGGTATCTATTTTTTAATTCATAATTGAAAGATTGGTACGACTGATTCAGATTGGTGCAAAGGCTAGATTTATTTTACCTGAACCGGGTTCAAACCCTGGATAAAACTGCTTGATCTTGCTAACTACTACACTATCGAGATACAGTCTAAATATGAGTTCTAGCGCCACCTAGTATGAAATCGTTGCACTTAGAAAACTTGCGCGTGTGCAGCCAACAGCACCCAGAGTTTCGTTAAAATCGGATAAGCAATAAGTGGGAAATTTCGAATGGAAAAATAAACAATAAATATAATTATGAAGTATTTAATTTTTTAAATGATAGGGAAAAATGAGCAAAAGGTGATGAAGTTTTATTTATTTAGATCTGTTTAATTAAATTATACATGCGCCTCCTGAAATCATAGTACTTATAATAGTCGACTGCATTTATCCAGGCATATGATTCAAAAACAGATTGGAAAAAATTCTATCTATTGCAGTCAACAAAGGGTTTTTAAAACTTTCAGAAATATTGAATATCTCCAAAACCGAGAGACATACCAATACCAAAGAAAATATATTTTTCTGAACCGTCAAAATGTCCTCTTGCTGCAGTTACCATATTATACACTCTTTACGGAACACCCTGTAGATATATTACAAATGATATCTATAGCACTAATTATAATCCATTGGCGATGAGAAATATTATGTCAGTAAAAAAGTATACATAATGTTTATAATCCACTGCCTAGAGTTACACAAGAAAATTGCTTCAATAATTTAATTATAAGGAAAAAAATTAATTCATTATTACAAACTGAATCATAATGTTACATAAGATGTAAACTATGAAATACCTAATTTTGTTACTCAGAGCATTAGCATCATCGGTAACCCATCCAAATTCTGTCCACCCCTCACGACTCTTACCCAACCCGAGAACAACACTCAGGCCTGAAGATGTACCAGAAATCAAGCAACGTCTCTACAGCTCTGATGGTAAATTAACTACCATCGGTCACCCACCCAAATCTCGACCGCTCCTCACGACGCTTACCCAACTTCAAGTCGCTTAGGTCTTGGAAATGAAGCAGGAATCGTACAAGACCACAACTGTAATAGATGACTACATACTATATATATAAAATATACTATATATGACCCACTGTGACCCACTCGGTCACCCATCCAAATCTCGACCGCTCCTCACGACGCTTACCCGACCTCGAGACGCTTAGGTCTCAAGGAAATGAAGCAGGAATCGAGCAACAAGGCCACACCTATAATAGCAGATAATTGTCGAGTGCGAAATGTCATCGTAATTTCTTCGATAAACCGTAATGAAGGAAGTTTCGTACGTAATGAGAATCGTATGATAATTATGTATCTATTTGAACTATAAAATAACTAGCTGATCTACCCGGTGTTGCTTGGTTAGCGAATAAAATTGAATTTCAAACTCATACCCTTTTTACTTCTTTAGGGTTGATTTGCTGAAAAACTGAAAAAAAATTTCAAGCAGGCAAGCGGAGAGCATGCGGTTCACCTGATGTTAAGTAAAGGACCATAACACACTAACATCTTTTTAAATACATAAATGCTACACATAGATAAACACCCAGACAGTAAAAATTACAATGTTCATCACATCATAATTTTCTATTGGTGGGGATCGAACCCACACCCTTGAGAACAATAGATCATTGCTACATCCACTGCGCCAATCGAGTCAGATATCATTTCATGTCCAATACAATTTCTTACCATTAGCAAACGCTTTGTAAATTCAATTAACAAACAAGTTGGGACATTGATTTCGCAATTTACATTGGAGTTTATCTATTTCAACTTTGTCTATTATTGCAACCCTTCATAGTTTTCTGTTAGGGTCTGTGAGACCCATTATAGACAGGGCCGGATTAAAAGATGATCATTACTCAAACCTATTTTAAAGTACAACAATTTAACCAATTTTGAACTCTTTCTAAAACAAATGTTCAGCTTATTTTATGGTAGAGGAATCACATTACTACGAACTGATTTTGGTTGTAACGGTTAATTTAAATTGAGACTCAAATGCATAAAATTATGTTATGTAAATATTCCTATGTCTACATAATACTCCTGCATTATCTATTCCTATTTTTCATATTTTTCAACTTGTAGGCGGCTTTGATCACCAGGTTTGCATGTTCATTTGCCGAATTGAATGGGTGATAAGACAATCAATCCTATTCCACTACCACACTACCATTAAATATATGAATAATATATAGAATACATTTTATAATGATTCCATGCAAATGCCCACCTCTGAAACCATAAAAAAGCATAAATTCAAAGAGGGGATCAATTCCTCAATATTTCAAAAATTATTCAAGGGTCCCCAATTACCCACAATCCGTTCCCAACCAAGAGTGACCTAGAGGTCGTTTAATTAAGCAAGTCGCAAATAAGATTCGAGTGCCCAACCGTCCCTTACTGACTATTATTCAAATTTATCGCTTTAATTTTATATGCCCTTTCCGTATATTAGTCGACTCATTACTCATTTTTGATGACGCCATCAAATTTTGCCCAGAATTCTGAATGGTTTTAATTTAATAAAGGAAAAATTACGTATCTCGGAACGGACGGACGTACATATTAAAAAGTTTATTGGATGTAACGCGGATTTCATTTGACTTGTATGTATTAGTCACGTGTCCAAACTGGGACGTTTCATACAAATTATCTGCTTTGACTCTTGAGTCTATATTATGTTAAGGCAGGCAAGCGGAGCATGCGGTTCACCTGACGTTAAGTGACTGACCGCAGCCCATGAACATCTACTATAGAAAAGTGTCGCAGATATATTTGATGTTGATTCAGATATACTTGAATTATGTAAGTTAGTTACCATCTAATCTATAAAACTACAAGCTGTGTATACGTACATTAAGTTGAATGAGCATCTGCTTAACCAGACATCTGCTAATATTTATTTTAAAGATATCTTCATTCACTGACCCTCCTAAGTCCTATCACACTATACTTATTGAGCATTATAATATATTTTATTAGTAGGAATATATTAAGGTTTATAACTAATGTATTTTGCCAGTATTTCGATACATAGCTCAGCTTGACAACTCTTTAGTTAGTGACCAGGTTTCACAGACGATACTATGGGTTTTCGTAATGAAAAAGGCCCATACACCTATTCCTGGAGACGATTCTTAAGTGGTTTGTCACTTGGCGTTTAAATTAAGTCTTATTGTGCTTGAAATAAAGACTAGTCAATTGGATCGCATGGAGAAGCTCCGTACTTCGCATCGAAAACGTTTCTTCTGATCGAACATCGGCCACGGCGGCCAATCTCTACAGAGACCAGCCAACTGCGCGTGAGATATTATAGTGTACAATTGGGTGCGCAAGCATATGTGCACTCTCTATTCCTTTACTCTCATAGTCCGATGGGACGACAGACCGACACGACCGGAGAGAGATCAGGTGCAGGACCGACGTCTTTACGTGCTCTCCGAGGCACGGGAGTGTTCCAACACCACCAACTTCCAGACTCAGGGCTATTACTGAGATTTCTTTATCAGAAAAATCCCAATAACATTTTTATTGGCCCCACCCGGGGTTCGAACCCTAGACCCCTCAGTCAAAGATGCAACAACTAGGCCAACGAGGCAGTCTTACTTGGCATAGTATCACTATATAACAAGTATTGTTTCAAATTTCATAACTGAAACGACCTAAAACAAGTAAATCTTGAAAATCTAGTCCATTGATAGCGAAATCCGTACCGTTCCATATACCATAACCGTGTTATCGGTATCAGCACTCCAGGCAATCGACAGACTATGTATAGTAATGCCGTCATCATTACTATTTATAAGAGAGGATATTTAAAGGTTAAACTATAAGTTTTTATTTATTTATTTCTAATTTTCACATGCTACAGTTTATTTACCCAATGCGACAGTGACTTAAAAGCTAACAATTAAAACTAGGTGGTAATTACACTATTTTAGAATAACATGCAATAAATAAGAGAACCCTTGCTACTTCACTCAATGGACTGCAAAATATATCCGTTTTTTCGTGAACTGCATTAATTAGCCGGATAGTTTGGGTCAAAGGTGCTTTCGCGAGCAAGTTAGTCCTTGCTGCGGGAACCAACAGGAGAGGTGGGGGGTGCCGCCTCAACATATATCTATTTGGGACAAAGAAATTCAAGTACCGTAAAAACACCGAGTTATGTTCCTTTCCCCGTAAAAGCTTAATAACATTAACATTAACGTTTTAAATGTTATTGGGATTTTTCTGACAAAGAAATGTTAGTAACAGCCCTGAGTCTGGACATTGGGGGTGTTGGAACACCCCCGTGCCTGGGAGAGTAAGCCACGTAAAGCCGTCGGTCCTGCGCCTGATCTCTCTCCGGTCGTGTCGCTCTGCCGTCCTATCAGGTTATGAGAGTAAAGGAATAGAGAGTGCACCTGTGTTCGCGCGTACACTTGTGCACTATAATATCTCCTGCGCAGCTGGCTAGTCGCTTTTAAGTTTGGCCACCATGGCTGAAATCGGTCAGGAGAACTATTATAAGTTTTAAATGTTTCGTTTCTTGAAGCTAAGCGTCATATGTTAACTATGCTATCTAGTCCCAAACTAAACAAAGCTTGTACTATGGAAACTAGCTAACTGATAGATGTCTATTAGTAATCTAGTAAAAGTAAGTAAGTATGTACGTTTACATACTTTTTTATAGGAGGAAAGGGCAAACGAGCAGGCGATCCACCTGATGGTAAGTGGTCAACGCCGCCCATAAGCACCCACAACACCAGGGGTCTCGTGTTTTTTTTTTTTTTCGAATGGGCAAACGCTGATAGCCTG
>LQNK01000602.1:97911-115726 GCA_001586405.1 Phoebis sennae | reverse complement strand
TTGTTGGGACTTTATGTAACTTCACCCTCATTTTTTGGTCTAAATTGACCGGACTATTGTTTGAGAAAGTTTATTCTTAGTTTGTTTGAGAAAAATGTTTTTCTCAAAATCGAGTTATTTTAAACATATGTTAAATTAATGTCGCTATTATAGCGCCACTATGCATACATTGAATTGTCGTCTTATGAATAATATGGGTAATTATGTCGCGATTTTTTTGTATGGATAGTCGTAAAAATAGTAAATTATTTATGGCATTATACCGCATTTATATCAGTTTGTACAGTTAGAATCGATCCCTCGAGGCGTTTTTATGTCACATGCCATGCACTTGCACACATTTTAACAATATCACTACATCTACTTACTTCGTTTAACTCTATGTATGCTTAGATCCCAAAGTGACCAACGGATTTTGATGCGGTTTTCATAGATGATTCGAGATGAAGGTTTACATGTCTATGACAAGGAAGTGATATAAGACGCTATAGTTTATACTAATATTATAAAGAGGAAAGATTTCTTTGTGTGTATTGAATAGGCTCTGAAACTACTGGACTGATTTGGATGAAATTTTGTACAGGGATTTCCGAAACTCGAGGAAGGACATAGGATAGTTTTTCCGAAAATCTTACGCGGGTGAAACCGCGGAGCTCAGCTAGTATTTCATAAATTCATCGTGTAGATGCATATGACCTTCTATTTGGGACATAGGAAATGAAAGGCGTTCAGAATGAATGCTCTCTCTGAAAAACTATTTATTACTACGATACCGAACTTTATGCGATTGTTATTCTAGCCCCTATTCACAAATGCGACCGATCGGAAAGTGTAGAAAATCGGAACGAGATTCATACAAATTTCGTCGGAAACGTCTTTCCTACCCAAATCGGATTTGTGAATCAGTGCCCAGATATAAGGTAAGTGTCCACAGATCGGTATCGAGCGTATCAGACGGATCGTATTTAACGGATCGTAATATTCTTTGTATAGAATGTCACACAATTCCGTCCACTGATACGATTATTAATCACTAGCCGTGGCCTGCAGTTTCACCCGCGTAACTTCTGACCCCGTTGGGACTCCGGACTTAAAAGAAGCCTATAATATGTAATTCTGAACCCTATATGAATCATCATCAAGTTTTATAATATCAGTTCAGTAGTTTTTGTGTGAAAGAGTAACAAAGATACATACATCCTCACAAACTTTTGCATTTACAATGGCGGGAAAATAATTTGTAACCACCGATCTCCGTATCTTAAATTACCTCCTATTTATCTATATTTTCTAGATAACTTCGCCATCGTAAGTGCTAGGGCCAGTAATTGTAAAAAACACAAACTTGATAATACACCCGGAAGTAAAATTTGCCATTACTATTAATTAATTCGTAGTAGTTCCCACTGGACTTAGCGAAATTCGATGAATGTGGTGGTTACTATTAATACCACCCACGTTTAATTTCGTATATATTCTCCCTTGAGACTGTACAAGCGCGAAAATAAATATTAAGAATTACGACCAGGTTGTACAGAAAAATATTTGGCATCAACCAAACACAGCATAAAATTCTTATTTATAAGTACATATTATTATTCATTTTTGAATGTGGGCTTTCAGGGCCAAATCCGTTACTATTGACAATATCAAAAAATGTTGAAATTTGACTCGATCGTTGATTGAAATTTGAATAAAAAATTGCAAAAATAAATATATTACCGGTATTTCTTATACGCGTAGTATTATCGCATAGTATAATTTTCATAATCGATTAGAAAATGTAAAAAATATATTCATCCAAGCCTCTCGGTCCAATATCTTTTTAAATGTTAAAAACTATAAGTACAATAAACGAATTGCCAAATTGTCTTATGCACATAAATCATCTCACAGCATTCATAAAAGCACTTAGCTATAATCTTAATTGCTAACGTTTATTATGTATAAATGCAATAAACCAATTACAGATTTGAGTTATTTATGAAGTCTATGAATAGTTTAATGTATAAAAATGTTATCTTCATATATTGAAGAGGATAATAAATTGACTGTTTGCCTGAAGCTTTGGGACCGTAACTTAATATATTATACTAGCTTTCCGCCCGCGGCTTCGCACGCGTGGACTACTAATTTCTGTATTTTTTAGAGGCGGACAACAAAAGTTAAAAAAAATTACGATCGCAGAACCGCTGATATATGTGCATGTCTATAGTATTTTTTATAATTTTCTATGGAAATAGGTTTCACCAAAATCTCAGAGTGTACGCGCCTTTTCCAAATACAGAAAATTGTAGCCGACGCGAGCGTAGCCGCGGGCGGATAGTTAGTTATTTTTTGAAGGTTTTTGAGAATTTATTGCATGTTTTTACCGTATCTATACGTTAAGAGTATAAAAAGACATGACCGCGCGTCAACCAAAATCTCACATTGTCACGTGGTATGACATTTTGACGACTTTAGAAGCGTATATTTCAAAAAATATTTAATTTAGCAAAAAACGCATTAAGAAACCTCTATTTCATTTTTAAAAACCTATCTAATGACATCAAATTTAATGATGTACTCGCGAATTTATTTTTTTACCCTCTGTTTACATGTATGGAGAGCCACCCCTAAAATTATTTTTTTCAAATAAAATGTAGCCTGTAAGTTGCACCTAATATTGGTCTATCAGTATGTGCAATTTTATCAAAAACTACCCAGTGGTTATTACGTGATTGACGAACATACAAACAGATAAACAGACAAACAGACAAACAGACAAACAGACAAACAGATAAACAGACAAACAGAAAAAAAAAAAAAAAAAATTCTAACCATGGTTTTGGTATCTATAGAACATACATATTGCATACCTATTACTCTTTTTGAAAAATATTCAATGTACAGAAATGGTTCGGTTACTGTTTTATTATATGTATAGATATGATTTTTCCTGACGCACGACGAAATCCCCACTAAATAAAATAAGAATGTAATCAAGAATTCGATTCGAAACCCCCGGCGCAATAGACCGTTGCCATATCCACTGCGCCAATCGAGTCGTCAAAGTAGAAATCTATACTAATATTATAAAGCTGAAGAGTTTGTTTGTTTGTTTGTTTGAACGCGCTAATCTCAGGAACTACTGGTCCGATTTGAAAAATTATTTTAGTGTTAGATAGCCCATTTATCGAGGAAGGCTATAATATATCATTCCGATATTCCCACGGGAGCGCAGCCCTGGTGCGCAGCTAGTCACTACATAGTATAAAACAAAGTCGCTTTTTCTGTCATGTGTCATGTTGTATGTCCCTATGAACGCTCAAATCTTTAAAACTACGCAACGGATTTTGATGCGGTTTTTTTTAATAGATAGAGTAACTCATGAGGAAGGTTTTTATCAGCATTGCACCCGTGCGAAGCCGGGGCGGGTCGCTAGTTATTAATAAAAATAATTCCTTCAAGCCGGCAAGACATCTGCGACACTTTGCTGTTGTAGGTGTTGATGGGCTGCTATCAGTCACTTAACATCAAGTGAACCGCATGCTCCGCTTGCCTGCTGTTAAAAAAAAGGTTATAATAATGATATGTACCGTTGTAATAATTCCAATATTGTTATTCTTAGTTATCTCCCAATTACTCATGATATTATTATACTAAAATGCATATTAATTAACAAAACAATTTCATGGTTCATTTACCTTAAATTATATTTTAAGATACATGAAGTTTTGACATTATTGTATTGACCTAAGAACGCTAAAATACAATAATAATAATGACATATTTTTGATACATTTCTTTTTGTAGAAACTAAAACCCAACCAGAAGTAGTAAAGTCGTAATATAAGTAAAAACTTGTGGTATTACACAATTTTAACTTATTTAATAGAATAGGAGAATGTATGTATGTTAAATGTGTGTTTGTTTAGATACGGTTGTTATAGTAATAAATAACAAAAGTGAAAATAAACATGAAGAAAATGTGCAATTTTGTGCAAATATAATATGGCAATTTGGACATAGAAGCAAATATACGATTGATTGGACAGCCCTGAGTTTAATTAGCAAAACAATATTATTTTAAAATTCTATCCAATTTTAAGAAGTGTTTTTTATCCTTCATTTGATATCATCGAAAAATCAAATGTTTCTTTTGAAGAAATAATAATCATACTTCTGAAATAATCCATTGTAACTTATATTAAACACTAGTTTTATACCCGCGCTACCATTTTCTCTCGTTAAATTCTGTGTCTACAGATCAATAAAGAGTATCTAATCCAGTTAAAAACCTAATCGAAATTTCATCAAAATCCGGCCAGCAATTGCAGCGTGATTACAAACCAGACATCCAAACTTTCACATTTATAATATTTGTTGGAATCTATTTTGTGATTATAGTATTAATAAAACTATACGATTGATAAAATTGTCACGCTATTTGCATTTTTATTTTGCATACTTACATTTATTTTGTCTGAATATGAGATCAATCAAAAGGTCAACGATCGCATGCCTTTGAACAACATTACATACGAGATACAGACATAAAAAACATACATACATATTAAATATTACGTAATAGTAAATTACGGATTATACCTGCATGTAATATTATATAGTCTACTTATAAGGAATAATATTTTAATTTAAAATGTTTAATATATCGAATATACGATACGAATATTATGAATTAAAATAAAGTATTTTAATAACTATTTAAAAATAAATTATCAAAAGAACAGTTAAAACCATAGTTAGATGAACATAAAACATCAATGATATCAACCCAGGAATTATAAAAAAAACATTAAAATTGAACTGTATGAATCATGTTATATTTTTAATTACAATAATTTTCTAGAATTTGTCAATGAACATACGCCAACCTATGAAATTCTCCGAAAAAGAGCGGTGGCGGACTACATCATGCTCCTAGGTTTTATAAATGACAATTCTGCCGCTTACCAACCAGTACACAATGTAAATTGCGCGCGAAAACGCGTTGCGTTGTTTTTTTTTAATAAATATTCGCGTGGACACCCAACCTAACCGGTTATTTTTAAAAATGTATCGTCTAATAATAATATACGCGTTTAGTTTTTTAAGTGTAAACGGACAGCTGCAATGTGACAAGAATAAAATCGATTTGACAGATGAATTTTTTAATGACGGCACCGAAGTTATAGAAAAAAATGGAATGTTTTTCCCGCCAGATTTTATGTATTCTACGAACGTTAGTGGAGAAGTGAAAATCTTTGGTTGTCCTTGTAATGACAGAAACTGTTTTAGGAAGTGTTGCCCGCTTGGGTATTCGCTGTTGATTAGTAAAAAAATATGTATAAACACGAGTGACATTATACAGGCTGAAGGATTGAAGTTGCATTATCACAACAGCTTTCAAAGGACTTTAGATTTAGAGAAAAGTGACGAGATTGTTTTAGTGACAGGTGCACCGTGTAACTGGATCCTTTTTAGAGAAATTAATCCATGGTATATTCAAGAGGTAAGTTTAGAAAATATATCTTTTTTTTGTCTATTTCTAGTGCGGAGAGAAGTTAAAATTTGAAGAAGAAAATAATTTTCACGATGCCTTAAGAAAGTCAGGTAATAAAAATCTGAAATGTGTCACTTTTTCATTATATCTAGTTAACATTGACCTGAATAATAATTTCTGCGACGTTCAGTATCAAGGGTGCCCTTGTGTTAATTTATATTATCCTTATGAATTGGATTAAAACAATATATTTATGAAGACCTCCCACATTATCAAAGTAAATTCATTTCAAAGGTAATAGAAATAAAAATAGAGAAGTTTTAATAAAAATAAACAACTAATAAATATTTTTCCCAATATGTATGCCTTGTTCATGAAAATCTTTCGCTCGCAACTTCGTATTGATTTATTTATCATTACTGTCATTAAAATAACAAAATAAGGTATCCCATTTATTTTTTAAAAATATACGTACACGTATATATACGTATACGCCTGTTGTATATACGTCTACAAGGAGAACTAAAAAATCCCAACATACGAAGTCTTTCACTTGCATTAAAATAGATGAATAGCATATAAAATGGGACTCTAATTGTGACTTAAACCGTGAAACAGATAAACCATGTTTTGAATAATACTTACTCAAATTTTATGGAGATACCTAAATACGCGATAGTCATTAAGAAATCTTAGAAATCTCGCGTGCATTAAAACCACAATGATTTAAATACAAACCTTGAGGTTAATCTTGGCGATAAAGTCTTTACTTCCATAAATAAACTATAAAACAAGGCTCAATCGTTTGCATAGTTTTCCTTATTTTATATTATTCTATAATAAAAAACTTGCTTACGTTGCAAAAATAAGCATCAATGGACAAGGACTGTCACATCCACTTTCAATTATTCCTGTTAGTATAGCTTCTGTCTTTTGTAAACATGACCAGATTTAATATAATTTTATAGGCATTTATAATAATAATATAGCCGACCTATTTAGCTCGGCTATTGTCTGAAATCGGTTAGGAACTGAAAATCTTAGCTAAAAATCTTAAGTGCACAAAACGATTTTTAGTATAATTTTTCCCCTTAACATTTTCAAACGCAAAAAAATTAATTAATTAATTAACTAAAATTGTATACTCTTGTATAAACTTGTAGATTACAATTCGCGCGAAGAAAATGTACTTTATGTTTTTTATTAGTTGAAGGGCTAAACTCGAAACATTTTTTTTAAAACCCCGTTGATATCTATAGAGTTTGTATTGTAATGAAATTCAGCACCAATTTGCACGGATATATTAATGACACATAAGACTGAAAACGTTTTTGAACCCACGCACGTTTTCACGCAATTTCTCATACTTTTTCTTCAAACATGCCATGTATTTGATGTTATTTAGAAGTCGCTTCTTATGCAGTAATTAATTTTTATTTATATACCAGACCGCAGCTTCACTCGGAACTTCAATCGCGTGTATTTGCCGTTCCCGTACGTTTCCGGTATGAAAAGTATCTCGGGCTTCAAACTATATGGGTATATGGTAATTTCATCCAAATCAGTTCAGTGGTTTAGGCGTGAACGGGAGACAGACAGACAAATTTACGTTCGCATTTATGATATTAGATGTAAATGGAAAATAGATAACAATAAATAATAGTTTATTCCTATGTATACTACTATACAAGTAATATCAATATAGCATTAAAACACTTTATTAAAATCGTGACCGATATTCCTAGACGGGTTTTCCATTTACAACTTTTATGAATAAGATGAGATCAAGATTTTATGATGAAAATATGAAACATTAAGATATTGTTATATCCTTTAAGGCACAATTACAGTAGTTAAATTGGTTAACGACCAATTAAATTCACTGGTTAATAAGTCAGTCGATTAATGTGTGCGGGTTTCCCCGCATTCGACCAAGACTAGTCATGTCGACTTTACAGTATTCGTAACAGAAATACCTCGCACCTCGAATGAAAGCTCTAAGGACCAGTAAAAATAATAATCCCTATACAGGCTGTATGGCAAGCGTCACAGAAATCGCCCACACGAATCCTTAGGACCAATGTAAATGCGCCTTTAAGAAAAGATAATTGCAGAAGTCAAACTTGTGTATATGAATTTGACTTTCATACCTATATCATTCTATACACACAAATCAAAGGCATATGATCAACCGGATGACATTAGCTCAGAGTAATCTAATGTAGCTCGTACTGATTAGGGATGTAAAAGACCTGTGTATCCGTAACCGTAACCAAATCCTATGTAAAAGGTTCAGATAGTTTCAAATCCGGCATTTTAATTGTCTCATACCGTAGTCATATCCATAACATACCTGGTGCTTATGTATGCGTTGCGCGAGCGCATTTGTATGAAGTTTAACTTTGGTACCTCTCTATTTTGCATCTATTCAGCTGATTTTTAGAAACTTATTATCGACAGACAATTACTTTTGCGCTAAAGCTGTGCAGACCACAACTGCGCATTCTTAATGGAATACGTCACGGTCACGGTCCCTTCAACAAACATCTTTTCAAAATTGGCGTTACTGACAGCCTATATGCAGCCTCCAAGCAGGCAGAAGAAACAGACACCCACGTCGTAATTGAGTGTCCGGTGGTGGCTAACAAAAACCTAGGTGATTTGGGTACTCTCCCATCACTAACCATAGAAGATTGTTGGACTTCATGGAAAAGGGATGGTTCGATTAGCGACCTGGTATTACACAAAATAAGCGCTCGACGCCGAGTTGCGGAAACTCGCTCGCAATTATTATTATGCCATTTGAAATTAGTACTCTTAATACCTTAGGTAGATAATTTTACACAATGAAAACCTTTTCTTAATTTTGAAGAGAAGAAAATTGTTTTTTTTTTTCTGTTAATTTGTTCTACGCATTCTATTTTGATAAGTTTAGTACTGATTCTTATGAAAAACTTTCAACTCTCCTATTTCCAACTTGCTTTATTTTTTGAATAAACATAAGCTTTCTTAATTTTTCACAATTATATAGCTATCTATCTATATCTATACATATAATAAAATCGTAGACTAGCCGTGTCTGTACATTTAATATTTGCAAGAAAAAATTAGTGTTTCGTGTTTCATTTACGATTCTAAACTCAAAACAATGATTTTTAGAATTTTTGTCTGTTTGTCTGTTTGTCGGGCGTTTGTACGCAGTCAACTCCGAAACGGCTTAACCGATTTAAATGCGGTTTTCGATTATGCATTACGGCAAGTCCCCCGGAGGTTTTAGTGTTTGTTTCATTCAAATCGGTTAACAAATAAAAAAGATATGAGTGTTTAAAGTGATCATATATCATCAATGCGCGTAGGTACATTGAGTTGAACCTTTTTAGGTGTTGTTTGCACAGTACTTTTTAATGATAAATGTAGCCTTCTAATCTACTTTGGAGATAAAGATCCAAAGTAGATTACGATGATGGCGGCCAATCACAACAAAGACTAACCAACATACAGAAGTTATTATTTGCAAATATGCGTCAAATGCGGGCAAACATACAAGTCTCTTTCATTCAAGGGGTATACGAAAGATATCAGAAATCAGAAAATGTTTAATTTTGCAAAAAAATTATAACAGAATTATTAGAATTATGCAATCATGAACAGTGACACATTTGTTATATTTCATTTAGAATACTTGGGACTTAAAAAATAACAGTCATTAAATCGTTATTATTGGATAATTCTTTTAAAAATAAAATAGAAGTTTATTAAAGGGATTGACGAGATATATTTACAAACGTAGGTTTCTAAATCGTAAAAATTGTCATATCACTTCTCTTTCGAAAATCCACAAAGTCTGTACTTTGGACTACAAAATTCTGTACTTTTGTAGTCCACGCGGGCGAAGCCGCGGGCAGAAGGCTAGTATATAAATAAAAATATAGTTTTTAAATTATTTGATAACATTAACATTGAAATTTTATCAAGGAATAACGATTAAAAACAGGATGCGGAAGAAGTGGGAGCAACGTTATCAGGACCTTGTCACCTTGTCTTTTATTTTTTTATTTTAAGCCGACAAAAAGGAAGAAGTTCTATTTATAATATTATAAAAATCGATATAGGAAAATATAAAATATCCTTTTCAAACACGTAAAACATTTTATTTATATGTATTTTTCTGAGTTTTATTTGTATGCGAATCGCTAGTATTATAACACTAACGATTCACATATATATGAAGAATTAGGTAGACCTCGTATCATAACATACAATGGATCGACAAATTAAAACAGGGCGACAGAAGGTAATTCTGCTGCAAAACATCTTCAGCAATGTGAATGTGGAGGGAGGTGAGTATTGCACGATTGGGTCAAGCTCGCACTGTTGTAATTACCACCCCCTGATTCACAAGATCGGCGTGACACAGTATTGCGCTGTGTTTCGTACAGTGAGTGGGTTCCCGGGGGCCTATATTTCCCATTCCGTTCCTCTCCCATACTGTTTTATTCCTCTCTAATTTCAAATCATTAATCCTCTTCTTATAATTGATTTAGGCAAGCTTTTTTTTTCTTTACACTAAACAACCGACAGACAGACGACCCCTTCGCGCAACTGTATATGTCTGAAACTACAGAAACGTTTTTAATGAAACTTTAACTGTTATCAAACTTGAATCAGAATGACTGGATATGAATTTTAGTTTTCAACAAATTGGTTGACAAATAAACACTTACAAAATTAAGCATAACTTGGGAGTCCAAATGGATCATCATACTCAAATATTTCCCAGTTCCGACATTACCAGTTCTGGGTTGCTTGGAAGAAATAGGTATGGAGCGATAAAGCCGCCCTTTGCATTGTATGTGACCATTTGCAATAAAGAGTATTTATTGTATTGAACCACATTCATACGTATGAAACTGATAAATTCCCCTTTTTCAGTCGGTTAAAAATAGTAACTACACATATACTGTAGATTTCAATGGTTTTTATGCGAAAGCTTTTATTGCTGTTTTTATGTCAGTTAAGTGGTCACAATGGTCATTAATTAATATAACGAATGATAAAAGTATTATATGGTATTGGTGGAGCAATAACTGTTACTTGATAGCTTACATAAGTGGTCTGAATTAATAACCTCATTTACGGATGCGGGTTAATTTGTACGTAATAATAAAAAACATCAGTGTTTACACTAGAAAAATATTAACGAGTCAGAATAATACAATATAAATTATATATGTAACTTGTGTATTTTATTATAACTGCGTGGTTTCGCTCCCGTAGCTTAATCTACAGTAATATTATAAAGAGGAAAACTTTGTTTGTTTGTTTGTAATGAACAGGGTGAAATTTCAGGACCGATTTTATTCATGTAAACTTTTTATAAATTACTTATATAAAGCCATTTTTTATAACCACCGATTCGGGAAGTCGATTCTATCGAGATGATACCGGCTTCTTTATAGTTACTCTTTTCAATTGCCACTTTGATTACATTATTATTATAATCCTTTATTCCTTCCGCTTTGGAAACTGATTGCAAAGGATTCTTTTGTATATATGTTACTAGTATTACTTATGACTACATCAATTATTATTCATATTATTTCTAAAGAGAGAGAGGACGCAGAATAGATTTTATGGAAATAAAATGTATTTACTGAAATGATACTTTTTATTGATATATAAGTACCGAACTTCAAGCAAGTGAAGCTTTAGGCAGGAACTACTACTTTATAAAGTGCGAGTGGCAACAAGCAAACACCTCATAGCGGATGCTTCACTAAATTAACTACCGAAATTGGTTGAATTTATGCGTTACACGCTTAATAATGTTTCGATCTATTTAGCCGCCCTTAACCCAATTTATTTTATTCTCTGTATATCTGGCGCATGTTATTTTTACACTCTCGCGTTATAAAGGAATGTCTAGACGCTCGATTATGTTAAACCGTTCGTAGCGAAAGTTTGGACGATATCTCTACTGCTTCGTTTATTTTTAAGCTTTAATTACGTAGTTTACGTGAATCAAATATTGAGAGCATTACAGAACTCGTAAGTTATCATAGTATTTTCGAATGCACCTGATAGTTTATTTCTCTCTCTTCTCGGCTAAAATGATATTAATTTGAATTTTGAAATAAAATATTTTATTGGTTTTTTAAAATTTATTTGAAAGTTCATATATGCTATTTTTAGAATTCAATATTTAAAAACTCCTAAGAATTTATTCATAAATTAAAGAAAAATACATAGGTATTATCAACTTTATATACTTACTTCCCAATCGACAAATATTGTATCAAAAATATTACTATAACAACGTCACAACCTTCATCAAAGAATCTAATAAATTCTTAGTGCCTCTAAATATATCAAACAAAACAACGCAAAAATATGCATGAATTTTATTTTTTCGTGAAACTTTAGGAAAAGAACATGAAGATTCGCGAAGTATGTACCAAATAAAAAAAGCTTAAAGTACTGTTAGGATAAAAATCTTAGTATTGTGCGTGATTTGATTGTAATAAATAAATAATGTGCGTTGAATATTTATTATCATTTAAATGTTATGTGCTTGTAGAACTTGTTTATGTATATACAAGGTGATGTCACTAAATGCTAAATCAGGAATACAAATAAATAATTAAAAGAGTCAAATATACGTTACGTGACCATTATATTATAGAAAACCCAAAACGCCATCGTTAAAGGCAAGGTTTATGAGTCACGATATATGAGTAAAGAAGACTTCTATCAAAATACAGAATCTAATGTAAAAAATAGATATTGATCCTGTCTGCTAGCCTGTCTTTATACCTGTTTATTCTTTGATCTATACATACATCTCTTCCTAGAGCAAAGATATTTACGAAAAATATTAATTACTAGCTTTCCGCCCGCGGCTTCGCACGCGTGGTCTACTAATTTCTGTATTTTTTAGAGGCGCACGGCAAAAGTTTAGAAAAATGACGGTCGCAGGACCGCTCATAATTATATGCGCATGTCTATAGTGCTTTTTATAATTTTCTATGGAAATAGGTTTCACCAAAATCTCACAGTGCGCGCGCCTCTTCCAAATACAAAAAGTTGTAGCACACGCGAGCGAAGCCGCGGGCGAAGAGGTATATATTTTGTAAAGGTTTTTGAGAATTTATTGAGTGTTTTTACCGTATCTATACGTAAAGAGTATAAAAAGATATGACCGCAAGTCAACCAAAATCTCACATTGTCACGTGGTATGACATTTTCACGACTTTAGAAGCATATGTCTCAAAAAATATTTAATTTAGCAAAAAACGCATTTAGAAACCTCCATTTCATTTTTATAGACCTATCCAGCGATACCTTATTTAATGATGTACTCGTATATCTATTTTTTACCCTCCGTTTACATGTATGGGAAGCCACCCCTAAAAATATTTTTTTCAAATAAAATGTAGCCTATAATTTGCACCTAATATTGATCTATCAGCATGTAAAATTTTTTCAAAAACTGCCCAGTGGTTATTACGTGATTGACGCACATACAAACAGATAAACAGACAAACAGACAAACAGACAAACAGATAAACAGACAAACAGACAAACAGAAAAAAAAAATTCTAACCATGGTTTTGGTATCTATAGAACATACATGTTGCACATCAGTTACTCTTTTTAAAAAATATTCAATGTACAGAAATGCCGAACCATTTCTGTACATTGTACATTACTGTTTTATTATATGTATAGATAATATACTGATGAAATATTTATGTTTAAGTACGTATGTTACGTACACAAAAGCTACTAAATTTCAGAAGTTCATTTGCCATTGGATTAAGGTGAAACTTTCCAGAGTGAAATAGTATTTTTTAAGTAATAACTATTCACTATATAGTATTTATTTTGTATTATTATTAGTGCAGAACAGTTAGTACACAAAAACTTTTTAACGTAAGTTTTTTCGCAGGCGGACCGCGCCACGGCAGACTATTTTTAAAGATATTATTAAAATATGACAATATGTTACATGATGAGGTACATGTCAGTTCTTCGGAAAAGCCCAGCCAGCCAGGAAAGGTTAAAAGGTGAGATTAGGATGTAGAAACAAGGACAGGAATGGGAGGCGTAAGGAGTGTATAATTCAATGGGGTTCACATGATATAAAATATATAAAGTTCGTTGTTTTACTTCCATAATGTAAAACCATGGATGTACATAGCGCCATCTATATTCTTAATGGCTAAGCTTTATAAAATTGTTCACTTTTTATTTTGCGAACTTACAATAAGACCAATGTAATACAGTTTGTCTTCACTAGATGGCGCATTAAAATAATTAAAAGCTTGTATACTCAGTAATGTAAAATATAACAATGGGTACTTGTCAAAATTAATTGTACCCATGAAAAGGAAACCAGAAATTAAAATGGGGTATTGTTATTATAAATGTTGCTTTTACGACTCTATCAAGTAATTCCTTGATGAGTTCACAAACATGTATCGTAAATCTTATTTATATTAAAACGTTGATGGAATATGAGACAGATAGCCTATTAGCTGGATAAAGAAATAAGACATATATATTTTGTATATATAATTTCATTCATATCTAGCGCATAAAATTTTTACTCTGTACGCGTACCTCATCACATAAAAAACAAAAAGGCGTTGTCGAATTATTATTATTTTTAGTTCTATAAAAATATTTTATAAAGATTAATTTGTAATTAAAAATGTAGATATTTCTAAAACAAATTCGTTCTAAAATATCTTGTCCAAGCGCGATTGCGAGTCTTGATCCTGGCGATCACGCCGCTACGTAGAGATCATGTTCAATAAAAATTCATAATATTTGAACTTTTTTATTATTTTTTACGTGATTAGGTTCATATTCTGCATGTCATATAAAATTTTATGTACTAGATATGAAAGACCTTATACTGTAAATTGAGGACAAGCAAAACCGCGGGCAGAAGCTAGTATTCTTATAATTACAATTTTGTCACTATAATTTTTTTTTAATAAAAATCGGACTAAATCTTTTATTCTGTTTGGATTTTTCTGCTTATTTTCCTTAGTCCTTTCGGTTCATTAGTCTAGGCGTGACGTAGAGACAGACATACAGACAGATAGAGTTACTTTCGCATTTATAATATTGAGTAAGGAGCAAGGAAGTCAAGATAAGTCATAGAGTAAGCAAAAATTTAATTCTTTTATTATTTCACTGGTGACAAAAGAACCCAATACTTTGAATCTTTGAGCTTGGGTTTTCCAGTCTAAACAGCGGATGGGTAAATTTAAAATTACAATCACAAATTCGCAATTGAACATTTCTGATCACGATCTCTTTGAAATCCGGGTGTTAAAAATCATCTATGATTGATGGAACAAAACAAGATCTCGCTTTTTTTTAACCACACAAAAGAATTGAATGATTTTTGATAGCACAAAAACGTTATAACTCAAGAAATCAGGTCTTTCACAAAAAAATAATGAATTTAAAAAACTTTTTTTGAGCATTACACGATACACAGTTTAATATAATGGTTTTGATAGTAAAGTCATGGCAAAGCCTATTAAATTATGGCCTTTGAAGATTACGTCGAACACGCAAACTGACATGGTGGTAAATGGTAATGTACAATAAGTACATATTCCGGAACATTGATGACAGCTATGTAATTTTTTCATATCTAAATATAATTGCATTATCCCCTTGGGTCATATCCTTTTAGCAAAATTGTTAATATGGTAAAAGGTTCTGTAGAGCGACACTTGTGTGTTCATGGCCTAAAGTGTGAGAAAAAAGGAAAAAAATATAGAAACACGTAAAAACGAAAAACGAAACGATTTTTTATGTTATTGCAGGCAAGCGTAGCATGCGGTTCACTTCATGTTAAGTGACCATTGAGTTTAAGTGACTGACCGCAGCACATGAACATCTACAACATCAAAGTGTAGGGGATGCCATGCCGGCTTGAAGGAAGGAGACGGGTTAAAGAGTGGATTAATGATTGAACATTTTTGAACAACGTGTGGCGTCACGTGACGTCACAATTCCTAAATCGCGATGTCGAAATGTTTTCGCCGCTTAGCATATATGCAACTTCCAAACATCAATCCTCGGGGCCTAACGGCCGGCCAGTCCTGTGGTTCGGACTGGTCGAGGATCCTCCCTTTTCGTTGGAGGAATAATACCATCCTCCACAGTGGTGACCCCTATTCTGAACACCTTCCTTCTCATCATCCGTTCATACCATATCCACTCCCTTCCCTCCCCGCCAACCGCCTGCCAGTCTGAGCATTCTCGGCTACACTGGGTACCCTGTCCACTAACATGTAGCGAGCGCACATGTCTGGCCAGATCCCTCAGCCTCAAATCACTGCACACTCCAACGTGGAGTTTACGCAGTATCACCGCACAGTTCCGACTCACTGCGAACTACGCGGCATTTAGTTCCGACTCACTGGAACTTGCTCCTGGCACAAGCAACACGGTACAACCTCCGGTCTCGGGGGGGAGTTCTGTGGCGTCACGTGACGTCACGATTCCTAAATCGCGATGTCGAAATGTTTTCGCCGCTTAGCATATATACAACTTCCAAACATCAATCCTCGGGGCCTAACGGCCGGTCAGTCCTGTGGTTCAGACTGGTCGAGGATCCTCCCTTTTCATTGGAGGAATAATACCATCCTCCACAAACGCATCATTATCAAATTTCGTCTGAATGAATTGTCTGAGAGTAACTTTATTGAATCCTTAACTTTACACAATCTAACTAAAATAGTGCAGGTCTTATTTATGGGTACCGCTTATGACAATACATGAAGAACCTTCCGATCGCTGTAGATCCTTAGATTGTGTAGTATAATAGGCCCATATCTCATACCACCCCTTCATCTCAATACTTCCACTTAATTACACCCTGACTCAAAGCTGGTATATATGTAGTCTGCAACATTTATATTGTTATACATACATATTATACGTCTGATTATTAACAACAGCCACTTATTGTCGGGTGGTCTATATGCCCCTTTGTTTACTATGCCATTAAAGATAAAAAGCTTTATACGATAAAAGCCTGCAAAATTAATATAACGCACCAGTGTCAAAAATTGTTATAAGAACGTTATTCTCTGAACCCATCGACGATATTAGTAAATGCAAACACTAATATATTACCCCGAACATTATCAGCTGATTGTGTCAACCGACTGATTAGAAACTAAACGACCGTTAAATTAATCCACTTGTGTGCATAACCTGTACTAAAAACATATTTATGTACATTGCTCGTTTATAAGCAAAATGCTTTATCCGTTTCTAACATATGCCGCAATGTATTTTAAACGAGTGTTTGATTCGACTTCTTGACAAGGCTCCAAAAGACTCGACTCTCGAGTCTTGACTCTTGAGACTGGAAGCCTCAAGCGGCAAGCCAGTCTTGTTTCGGATCTCGTGATAGGTGAACGTTATGAAGATCTGATAAAACGCGATAATAACGTTGAAGTGTAGTGTATAGTATTGTTTGTTTTGTTGTTGCTAAAATGTCCTTATGATCGGAAAATTTTGGATTTAAGTGCAACTGTGTATTTTGATTATTGGTTTTCTCATTTCTACACGTAATAATTTATTTTTAAAGTTTTATAACAATAGCGCAATAAAATTCATCGGTACGAGTATTATGCGGCATGTATACGTTTAATAAAAATAAAACTTGTAATAACTACTTATTCTAACATAACTTTTTTTAACAAGTGGTTGTCAAACTAGAATATAGTCAAGTTCTGGTTTTGTTTTTAAAAAGAATATATTTAGATTCGGTTCAATATATATTTAGTTAAATCGTATTCTTTATATTTAAAGTTAAGCATTATTTAGTTATAGGTCTGTAATAATTTCTCACAGTCGCATCCATGTTAATAAAAAACAGGTAAACCCAAAGAAACCTGTTATTTACTTGTGTTTAGCATTAATTTATGAATCGTTAGTAAAATAATATGTTTGTTTATCAAAGATTTTTCTAGAATTTGATGATACGTATAATGATCGAAAATTGCGGATAATCTATTAAATAATTATGTTATTAGTTAATTGTTAGCCAAAAGTATAGATTAGGTTACCTATAAAGAATAATACTTTTAAAATTAGCTAACTCTTGGAATAATTAAATATTCTTTTTATTAAGATTGAAAACAAATATTTCTAATCCTACTAATATTATAAATGCGAAAGCTTGACATCTTTTTACTCCGGAATTCCCACGGGATCGGAATCAATGCAGGTGAAACCGCGAGGCGTGGCTAGTACGATATAAAAAATATCAATCAATGTTAACTTTAAATT
>LQNK01000602.1:87269-97584 GCA_001586405.1 Phoebis sennae | reverse complement strand
CAGATAATCTATTAAATAATGATGTAATTAGTTAATTTTTAGCCAAAAGTATAGATTAGGTTACCTATAAAGGTTGATACTTTTTAAATTAGCTAACTCTTGGAATAATTAAATATTCTTGTTATTAAGATTCAAAACAAATAGTTATGAAAATAGTTCTACCAATCCTATTATTAATACGTATTACTTATACTAATAAATGCGGAAGTTTGTCAGTATGGATGGATATATATTTGTTTCTCATTCACAAAAAACCACTGATCAGATTTGGATGAAACTTGGTATGTAGGTAAAAATCCAAAATAACACATAGGCCGCTTTTTTCTCCGGAATTCCCACGGGATCGGAATCAATGCAGTTGAAACCGCGAGGCGTGGCTAGTACGATATAAAAAATATCAATCAATGTAAACTTTAAATTTGAGATGTCATCTCTGATGTTCAAATTAAAGACGGTGAGAGTGGTCTTCATCTATGAAGAATGATTAGAATGGCGATCTGTAAAAACCCATGTACCCACCGTTAATGGTTTGTTATTCTGCTTAGGTATATAACGGACTCGTATAAATTAGAAACGACATTAAAGGCAGTATTTATTCATGGTACTTAGAATATCGACTCACGGATATATTTTTAACAATACAAGCTCAGCGTAGGATCTTACCCAAAACATACATATTATGTAGTTTCAATAAGTTAATAACAATATAATTTAAAAATCAGAAACTAATTCCGAATAATCTGCCATTTTTAATTTAAAATTTTGTTGAATACATAATGATTACAAAAGTTTTGTATTGCGTTAAAATACTATCACATTATTGAGAAATAATTACGTAGCAAGGACACTGTTAAGATTTTAACTACATTTTACTGAAAGTTTGAGGTAATAATATTGTTATTCTCTTATTTCGTACACTAGATGTAGCGCGCGGCTTCGCTCTCGTAAGATAATGTAATATAGTGTATGTTCATTAGGAATAATGTAGGATTCCTGCCTTCATTGCCTTTTCAATTCAAACAACCAAAAATCTATTTTTTCATTCTTATAATATTCGTAGATTAACTTATTATCCCGTATAACACAATCTATTTAGTATTCGACATACTTTGTAGTTAGTGGTCGTTCCATCATGACAATTAAAATATATTGAAAGGTTTTGAGTTACACAATTAATGAATAAACAAGTTCATTTGGAAGAGGAAATAATACCTAGTTGAGTAATAAAAATGTTACACGTACAAAAGGACATTTTAGTTAACGTCTAACTGTATCCACAGATGGCTAATTTCAAAACAACAAACCATTCATAATATATAGACAAAATGTATAGAGTGATAATTATTTTGATGCTAATTTCAAACTGTGTGTGCAATAATTGTGGTCTAAATAATTCAGTAGACATTACCAAAGGTGTAAGAGTGAACGGTGCTATTTCGTATAACGGTTTTACATACGACAGCTTCGAACACTTCTTCGATCCTAGTACAAATACTGAAAGAGGTTGTATATGCAACAAGAAGACGTGCTTATTAAAATGCTGTCCAAATGGTCAAGGGTACAAAATACTTGAGAAACAATGTGTCAATACAACGGGAATATTTAACCCAATAGTGTGGGATGAATACCAAAGGGTACAGGATGAAGGCGCGAAGGATTTGTTCCATTTCAATTTCGGGAAACCGGATTGCAATGGGATAGGAATTAGAGCACAAGTATCAGAAGCGTTTAGCGTGTTCAATATTCTAACGGTAAGTTTGATTAGAAGCTGCGATGACAAGAAGCTAGCTCACTAGTGGCTCGCTCCGAACTAGACATGACATACAAACATACATATGCAATTTCGACCTTTGCTTGGTCAACAACAACTGCAATATTTTTTTGTGTGTAATTTTGCATAGAAATTGGTTGACCATTGAATATTATATTAATTAATTTGTAAACAAACTTCTTAAATCAAAGAGCAATGGATTATATTATTTAAATTTGAAAATAAATTCTTTAAGCAAATACATTTAATATTTTTATTGCCAAAAGTAAGCAAATGCTCGATAATTATACTGCAACTGTATAAATATGAATTATTTCCAAATCGTACATTGATAAAAGTGAAGATTGCCAATAACAATAAAAAGAAGAGGATAACGTGGCATCAAAACATAGATATGTATAAATATGAGCATTGATTGTATAATCTTATAATAAGTTCTATTTCCTTATACCGAGTCATACTGGTATATAATGTAATTTTATAAAAAATACCATCCTCATTGTTTCACTTTATGACCAATGAAACGTGTAAACGTATTGAATATTTATTAAATTATTGATTATTGATTATGAGTTGGAATTTATTCCTTTTTTAAATTAAGGATAAAGATTTCATTAGAAAATGGTGTTTTTAATAATTTTGAGATAAATTTAAAATTTAAATTTTAGAAGCAAATTTTATCTGTTAGAATGTTCTTTGTTTTACTGACGCAAAACAGAAGAATGGATGTTTACTTTAAATAACGTTTCACAGGCTAAATCATCGTGATATTATTTTGTGCACCTAGTTACTAAGTAATATTAAAAAGAAAATCAAAAGCACAAATAGATACAGAAGTCAAACTCCATACATTCTCGAATAACTCACTCACGATGTCAGGTCACCTGGGAACAGTCTCAGTTCCACTGACGTCGTCTAGACGTACATAGGTATGAAAAGTAGACAAAAGATTAACTTCTATACATATCTATTTTGCGCCAAAGGGCTTTCCCGAAAATAACTTAACGCGCCCGAACATCGCTTTTACAAAAGATAAGATAATCAATTACTTTCACTACTACATGATACCAGCGTATCTTATCACCTTTTCTCAATAATCCGTGGTTTAGTGTTAACAATTTGCTACTTTTTCCTGTACACGTATTAAGTACGTGGAAAATTGTATTAGCGAGAATGTGCATGTTACTTGTTATTATAAAATAAACATTTTTACGGATTTCCGCGGCGCCTACGCCTATCCTATATATGATAAACGTTTGAATGTTTGTGTACCATTCACGGTACCACTGAATGAATTTTGATGAAATTTCGTGTACGGGTAGGATGGAGTGGGTACCTTTTATAGAAGTACATATAATTTAACACAAGCAAAGCTGCGGGTAGAAGCTAGTTACCAATATTTCTAGTTAATAAGTTATGTATTATTAAAAAAATTGAACACTTCGTTACATCTACTAAAAATTATAGAAAATGTCATTTTCAATTTGAAAAAAATAACAATATAAAAAAATCAAAATCATTTATTTCGACAAAATATTTAAAACTAAATTTTTAAGAGGCACTGGCTCTCAAGCTAGGCAAGTAAGCCTGTGTTACGAAAGCCAGTGACTTCTAAAGAATAATCTAGGATGTTCTCCTTATAACTGGTTTTATTTTGACAACGGGACATCCGTGCTTGATCAACGTTGTATCAGTTAGACATCACATGAAAATCGTAACATCTCACAGGAATTCATTTGATGGTACGACGCTTTCGTAATTTTATTCTCAACCAATGTTGTCTTCAAATAAAATCATTCAAAGATTAAATTACCTGAAGTACTGAAAGAGAATGTATGATTTTTTTACTTTTATCATCGGAAACGGGATATATGCGGATGAAGCCGCGCAGCTCAACTATAATACGATTATTTCGGGGTCAATAGATTAATAAAAATTATTCACCTCATTCAGCTAATAATCTATATACGACATTTCATAAAATCCTTTCAGTAGTTCTGACGTGATTGACACACAAACACATAAAACATTTTTAGTAGAAAGTAGGATAGTAGCTGTCGGCGAGGATTCAATCCCATAATATAATGTTATATAGCCTCTGGCGTTCCTCAATAATTCTGACTAATACAAAAAGATTTTTTAAGATTTGTGCGTTCAAACAAACTCTTCAGCTGCATATTAATAGTATCTAGAAGCTTTTGAAGACATATTTTTAGGAACGTGTATGTATCGCGTGATCTGTAGATATTACCGAAGATTTGATATAAATAGTCAATTTCTAACATCTGTTGTTTATTTTGGTCTAGGAACTGGTGACTATTTTAATCGTGAGTGTCCTTTTAATAGGAATATATAATAATATTTTCACGGCTTTCAGGGTTTTCATATTACGATGAGTTTTTGTGTGACATGCAAAAATTTTTGATCGAAGAGTTTTTAAAATAATTTGAATGTAATAACGCTAATAACTTCCAAGTCAGATGACTAAATATTGTCATCTAATAAAAATTCTTTATTGTACTTTTATATATATAAAAGAAAGTCGTGTTAGTTACTCCACTAATAACTCAAGAACGGCTGAACCGATTTAGCTGAAAATTCGTAGGCAGAAGGCTTAGGACCAGGAGAATGACATACTTTTAATCCTGGAAATCCCACGGGATCGGGCTATATACGCGGGCGAAACCGCGGAGCACAGCTAGTTTAAAATAAAGAAAAATGACAACAAACAGAGCAGCAGATAGGAGAATTACAAAAGGCGGCCTTATAGCTAGCAAGCTATCTCTACAAAACAACCACAAAAGTAGAGGAAAGCTGTGTCAGAAGAGAAAAATGGGTGGGGTACAAAAAGAAATTTGTGAAAAACAAATGTTAATAATGACAAAATGAATAAACAATACATAGTCCGGTCAAATTAGACCAAAAAATTAGGGTGAAATTACATAAATTCGCAACAAGCTGAATTTTGGTACAAATGTTCAAAACACGATTATAAACAATAGCTGAAAGTTCCCCATCATTCCCGTGTGTGGAAAAAATGTTATTCAAGGTCAAATGTCAAAAAAATGAGTTTTTCGCGATTTTCAGCAAAACGGTAAGTTTTATCAGAAAAATACCTCAGACTAAAATTGTAGATCATGAAATTATCTATAAAAAATATATCAATACTTTTTTTCTCACGAGACACCGTTTCGGAGACATCGCAGTGTAAAAAGTTAGTCGTTTTAGTCGGTTAGTCGGAGTCGTAATTTTTTAATTCTTCTCGATTTTCTCCTTGTTCTTCTTCTTCTAGATTTTCTCCTTGTTCATTTTCTTCTGGTTCATCCTCGTCTTGGGTGCAAATAAATTCAGCCAACTTGTTACAATTTGTTACAACTTTTTACACTGCGATATCTCCGAAACGGTGTCTCGTGAGAAAAAAAGGATTGATATATTTTTTATAGATAATTTTATGATCTACAATTTTAGTCTGAGGTATTTTTCTGATGAAACTTACCGTTTTGCTGAAAATCGCGAAAAACTCATTTTTTTGACATTTGACCTCGAATAAAATTTTTTCCACACACGGGAATGATGGGGAACTTTCAGCTATTGTTTATAATCGTGTTTTGAACAATTGTACCAAAATTCAGCTTGTTGCGAATTTATGTAGCACCGAATGTCTAATTTGACCGGACTAACAGGTTACATATAATTAATTTAAATAAAAATACAAGTACGGTAAATTAATACATATATAAATATAGACAATTTATTATAATTTACAATTTTCAACAACATTAATAATATACAAATCGAATTCGTCTGGCCCATTAATCGTTTATTACTTTACTTTTAAGTCGAACAATATGCAATTAAACAATGTTGTTTGTATTGTATTGTGTATATATTGTATATCTTAAATAAAATATGAGGTAATAGAAAATGTTTGTTCCTTGTGTATTTGCAAAATAAAAATGTTTTTATTCATATTGATATTGGCTCATTGTTATTTTTAATCGCCGTAAGCGAAATACAAATGGGCTTTAATTTTCCTTATAAATAGAACATAAATAAATAATTTCCATTCCTGATCAGTAATAATAGTAAAAATAAATATAATAGTAATAAAAAGACTATTTTAAATTTTTTGTTTTTTTTACTCGCGTTAAAATGAACACAAGGAAATACTAATAAGGTATTTTTTGAAGCTACTAGACAAACGTTCGTCAATATAAAGGCTAACAATATGCGCTAATAATAAATAATAAATAAAATAAATAATAATGCACTTAGCAATAACATCGATCGCATAACACGAATGAATTATTGAAATCTATTAAGGAAAATCTTGTATTTACCTTTAAAAATATAATCGTTCTTATGAAATAATGCTTCTACTTGACAATGCTATGTTTCAAATCTATTTCACGCGGATATAAGTAACGCTTGACGTTACGTAACGTCTATTTATAAAGATTTAAGAAATATTAGGTAATAGTATAAAAATCTATATTCAAATAAAACAGAAACCAGACTATATATAGATTTTTTTGTAGAAATTGAATATTAGAAAAAGTTATTTCTATACAATATGTTTAAAAACCGTGAAACCATGCTTAGAAGTATATTTTTCTGTTTATCTGTTTGTATGTGCGTCATTCACGTAAAAACCAGCAGATTTTGATATAGTTTTATAAGCCGATTGACAAACATTATGCTCTCCTTATAGGCTACATTTTATTTGAGAAAAATAATTTAAATTTGGCCATCATTTATCTGGGGATAAAAATAAATTCGCTAATAATAATACTTGTTTATTAATACGTAATACTTATTAATACCTCATATAATATAATTAAAAAATAAACAGATGGTTCTAAAAGAAAGTTTATACAGAGATTGTTTGAAACTGTAGCAAGTAAACTCTAAAGCTATCCTGCTTTTATTGCGAAAATCCCTAGCTAGTATCGTACAGAGAAATACGAACTTTTTTAAAACGAAAAACAATATTAAAAGCCACCAATATGATCAAAAACAGGTTATACATCCCGTAACTTCCAGACCACGTGCAGGCTGTTGACCTTCAATTTGGTCATTTACAAGATTTACATGCTCATCGGAACACACTGACTGATTGCCCTTGAGATGACCTCGGTGATGAAAGACGCTTGTGATTTTCTCGGTCTACTAGCTTTTAGAATTTCCCATGGATATTATATGATTTGTTTTTTTACGTATTCCCAATTATATAATGTAGCTATTTCAACTCAAATCAAATCAAAATCAAAACAAATCAGATTTATTTGCGAGAAAGTGGTTACAAGATGTGGAATTATGTTTCGTTAGTGTATGTTTGTTCACGAATTTCTCGAAATAAAAGTCAAAAATCATCCTTTTTGATTCAGCTTGGATTTACTTTAATTTATAGAAAACTTTAACTTTCATTAAATTCAGTTAATTTTAGAGATAAGTTAAAAAGATATTCGACAGTATATTATACAGTCTTATGTCCTCAACCTATTAGATCTTATGTCATTTCTCCAGGCTTCAAGATATCATTGCCTCGTTTGCTAATGACTAATGTAATGCGGACATTAGTCTTAGGATAGCTTATGCAATGATATTGAAATGACTTAATAGTGGAATTGAAAGCAAATTGGCTCTATTCTCCAAAAAAAGGGGTCCAATTCTGCAGGGAATCCCAATACAATCTATACTAATATTATAAAGAGGGAAGATTTGTTTGTTTGTATTGAATAGATTCCGAAGCTATAGGACCGATTTGGATGAAATATTGACAGAGATTCTTTGAAACCCCAGGAATGACATAACATTTATCCCGAAAATCTTGCGGGATCGGGATATAATATACTCGTTTATACTCATATATATCCCGTTGAAACGCTAGTACGTAATAAAGTATAAGTATTATCTGTTTGCAGGATGGCAAGCTCTTTGTCGAGATGCCGGCCAACATTCCCCCATGGATAGTCATGGAGCCAGACCACTACTGCGTCGACACTTTCGTATATGATGATGGCAAGGGCTCAGTGAGGACGCAACTGGACGCGTTGGCCTGCTTTGCAGAGAATACCAAACAACCGAACTATCTACCGAGTGTTATATGTGAGTATTCTTACAAATTTCTTAATGTTAATTTGGTTGAAGAGAGGTTCTTCATGCACTAGGATACCGCTTTGCGTGAAGAAATTTTTGACTTCCATTGATTAATTTTCTTCATGTTTTGCTTAATATAAACAAACTTTTAAATTATAGTCAGATTAAGTAAAATGTGGTTTAAATGTAAAAAATGATAATAAAAATTTCATTAATTTTTATAATTAGAAATGGGTCGAATTGAAATCTTTATTTTCTTTTAGTACCTTAATTATAGTGAACAACGACATTGCGCTGTTGTTCCATTCTGTTTCACATACTAAATTTAATAAATAATCCTTTTCGGCTTCAGAAATGTGTTCCGATACAATTTTTTTAAACTTATAACTTCAGACCGGTTGCAATGCAAAGGGCATTCACATGTATTTTTCCATACGAGTAAATTTCATTAGGATCATACTGAGATGAAAAAAATGTTTTATAAAACGAAACAACGAACGAAAAGCTGGCCAAACATGTACTGCATATAAAACAACATGCAAAAAAATACTGATAGACCAAAAGCTTGTACTTGGTGCTGATACTCAGGACTAAAAATATAGTAGTCTATAGAAAGGTTCTTCTTCTCTTACTCGAAATTTTGCACTTCTCCATCTATAATTTCGTTAAAGTAATCATAATTATTTATTGTACAAATCATATATGGTTTTTAATTTTTTATAGGATTTTTAAGTAACTTATATAATACATTTATTAATTCTATTTCTCTAAGTATATATTTTTATATATATAAAAATACAACTTTATCAAATTTTATAAGTCAAAATTTAAATAACTATATTTTTCTTCTTTCTTCTTTCTTCTTTCTTCTTCTTCATCTTTTAAATAGTTAATTTGTCTCATACACAATAAGACATACCAAATTATGTTTATTACAGTACGATATAGTTAACTCATAATCCCCTACATCCAGGCATGTTAACCTCTTGCGTGTTCATCCTGGTGACCGTGGCGGTGTACTGCTGCCTCCCGGAACTGCGCAACCTCCACGGGAGGGTCCTGATCGCGTACCTCCTGAGTCTCTTCGTGGGCTTCATCTTCCTCTCCACCATGCAGATTCTGCTGATAATGGACAACATTTCCCAAGAGTGCTGTGTCACTTTGAGTAAGTAATTCTTATACATCCCCTACATCCAGGCATGCTAACCACTTGCGTGTTCATCCTGGTGACCGTGGCGGTGTACTGCTGCCTGCCGGAACTGCGCAACCTGCACGGGAGGGTCCTGATCGCGTACCTCCTGAGTCTCTTCGTGGGCTTCATCTTCCTCTCCACCATGCAGATTCTGCTGATAATGGACAACATTTCCCAAGTGTGCTGTGTCACTTTGAGTAAGTAATTATCATTTATACACCTGTGAAGGAGTTTTATGCTATATGTTTCGCAGGGTTTTGCTCCCGTTGCAAAATGTTATATAGCCTTCTTCGAATAATGATATATCTAACACAAAAAATCTTTGAATTTGGAGCATTAGTGCCTGATACTACTTCAAACATACAAAGAAACAAACTTTTCAGCTTTGTAAAAATTGTGTGTCGCGTATTCCAAGATAAAATATTTAAATCAATTTTCGGCACCCTCCATCCGCCTTTTATTCTCTAATCTGTGAATCATAGTCCATTAATTTTATAATTTCGAAAAAATAGTCAAATATCTACAACAATAGGTCGTTTGCACAGAAAACAAATATTATTTCCTAGTAAGACTTTACATCTGCGAAAAAAATATTGTGTCATAATTTTTTATTCGTTAACACGGTCGTTACGTTGAGTTAGATAAGAAATTTATGGTTTGTAAAAAATTAACGATGTTTAAATTGAGTGAGAGGTCATAAACATAAATGGCTCGTATAATAATTCACATCTAATTTGGATAACTTTTTTATAAATAAATATCTAGTCAGCGTAAAACTATTTTTGGAGCAATTTTCATACATGTTTTTGAATATCAAATAATCCTAAAAATTCTTAAAAGTGAGATGTATATTTGCTCTATAACTCTCTATACATCATAAGAAGGGGAAAATAGATGCAGATCAACAGAACTCTGCAGATAAAAATACATTGACTATCAAGATATTTTTATTTTTTATTTTACACCTGTTCTTTTGTAATATAAACTCGATTTTATAAGGCCGATCAATATCATGTTTTAAATTATTTGCATTTTGACTAGCAAAATAATCACATAATATTAATTTTCTAACATTCTGCAAAAACAAGGTAAAACTAGATTAGAACTAGCAGTTCCACGCGGCTTCGCCTCCGTATTTATTTATTTACTAGCTTTTGCCCGCGGCTTCGCACGCGTAGACTACAAAATTAACATAGTTGTTATAAAAATGATATTATGACTTTAATTATAAGTATTTTAATTACACGCTCGTC